>VZUI01001538.1:0-25364 GCA_013401135.1 Cettia cetti
GCCTCCTGCCCTCTCCGGGGGGAGCCATGCTCCCCCCCGGTGTGGGACCCCCGAATGAACCCCATGTAATCAACACCCTCAGAAGCCGTGTGGTGTCTTGCCTGCCTGCCTGCTGCCAGTGGCTGTTGCACCGCCAAGAGACCTCTCCCCAAAGGCTCTGGTGACGCTCCTGTACCTGCCCCTCCTTCATGGACCCCGGGGTATGTTGCCCCCAGCCCCTGCAGCTGCCAGCCGGCCCGAACAGAGCAGGGGAAGGGAAGCAACACAGCCTGACACCAGGAGCTGCCAAGGCCGGGATGTGCTCCTGCTGCCTCAGTCACCCTTTGCCAGAGCTGCCACTCCTCAGCCCAGGCTGGGGGGGCTTCCACGGTGCAGTGAGCTCAGGATGCTTCAACACCATCAGAACTTATCTCAGCAGCAAAAGGGGTTTGCAAATGGACAAGTGGCACAGCAGTTCCCTATGAAAGAAATCATCACCCTGCCTGGAACACTGGCTCCTGAGCCAGGGCAGCAAAGCATGAAGCCATAACCTAGTTTGCAAATACCCAGCAGCCCTGAGAATCTCAGGGCCAGTTCACAGCCACTTTAAGAAGTTTAAGAAGTTCCTCTTTCAAGGCTTTGAGGGGATGCTCAAAGTATCTTCCCCACTGTGGAGGAAGAGAGTTGTGTGCTCCAGTCTGCTGATACCCCACTGCAGAGCCCAGCCCCGGGGGCCCAGCACAGGAAGGATGTGGAGCTGCTGGAGCCAGTCCAGAGAAGCACCAGAAGGATGGAGCACCTCTGCTGTGGGGAAAGGCTGGGAGAACTGGGATTGCTCAGCCTGGACAAGAGAAGGCCCTGGGTGACCTGATTGTGGCCTTCCAGTGCCTGAAGGAGCTGACAAGAAAGATGGAGAGAGACTCTTTACAAGGGCCTGCAGTGACAGGACAAGGGGAGATGGCTTCCCACTGACAGAGAGTAGGTTTAGATCAGATATTAGGAAGAAATTCTTTGCTGTGAGGGTGGTGAGGCCCTGGCACAGGGTGTCCAGAGAAGCTGGAGCTGCCCCTGGATCCCTGGCAGTGTCCAAGGCCAGGTTGGACAGGACTTGGAGCAGCCTGGGACAGTGGAAGGTGTCCCTGCCCGTGGCAGGGGGTGGAACAGGACGATCTTTAAGGTCCTTTCCATTCCATGAGTCTATCTCAAACCCAGGGCAAAGCTAGAGCCATTCATCTGAAGTGGTGCTACAAGGTGCTCCCACCACCTGTTTTGAACTTCATGCTGTCTTGCATCACCTTCCCAGGGTTCTCCCTGGCCCTGTGTGTCTGCCTTTACCTTGGCTGCCCTGGGAGGTGACAGTCAACTCATTCCTAAGTGTGCTAAGCAAGACAGACACAGAATCATAACTAGCTCCATCTGTGTCACATTAAAGACCAGCCCACATAGGCTGGGGGATTTTTACCGTGGAAGGTCCTTTCCTTTGGGGTACAGTTGCCTCTCACTTGAATCAATGATCATTTGTTACCTTAATTCAGAGACAGAAATCAGCTACACTGCATTCATGCTCTCTAATTGTCCAGCCGGAAAAATCAATGCTTTTATTGAATTAGCCAGTTGCCACAGCAAGTTTTCTTTGATTTCTATGGCTCCCATGAATCAATAGGAGTCTGTCATTGCCTCTAAGTGGAGCAAAGTCAGGCCCCAAGTCACGTGGCTGGATGACAACATAAATCTTCCTGCAGAGTTCTGGGCATTCGGTGGATCGGGACTGCTCGGCTGAAGAAGTATCTCCAATGATTTCCTCCTGCCTCAGTGACTGCTCCCAGCTCCTAACTCCACCCCTGCTTATCAATTCTCATCTCTCACACTTTGCATCCTCTGTTTTCCTGCTCTCTTATCAGGATTTTCTGTGCTGTAGGCAGGACCTCCTGCTGCTGTGTCTGTATTAGATGCAGGTGTCTCTGCCAGAAATATCTTTCCCTGATAAACCCAAACGCCTCCCCAGGACTCCCTTCCCCTTGCTCTTGGCTGTAAGTCATCTTTAATCAAACTGCTGGTCCAAATATTTCCTTTGGTTTGGGTTGGGTTGTTTTGGTGTTTTTTTTCTTTTTCAGAAAGGTAATTTTATTGCTTTTTTCCAGCCTTCCCATAAAAGTGGCCATTTTTTATCAGCACAGCTGGCTGGGAAGCATGACTCATACATAAATTACCTTTTTTACTGCCTTTCTTCCCTTTGTCAGCCCTTCTGCTGTCAGCTACTTGGGACAGGACCATTTTTCTTCAGTGTTTAGCAAACACTCTACACATAATGGGCGACACTGTAAACAAATGAGAATCAGAGGTGAAATCCAATGCTAGCTGACTGACAGGATTTTGTGAAGCCCTCTGAGCTTTGCAGGGGTTCAATCAGCTGTGCTGCACCCTTCCAGGGCTCTCAATGGCTCTGCCTCACTGCCACACTGCCGTGCTTTGGCAGGATCCCAGGGGATGGCCATGGAAATCAGGTCTTTAGCTCTGTGACCGTGGCACACCCAGGCTGATTAAGAACGATTGGCGCCTTCCAGGCTGAGGAGAAGCATGTGCCTTGGGACTGGCACGAAATGATGGATGGCCCAGCACTTACTGCCTAATCAGAATTTCTTCCAGGGAAATCTGGGGGAAGTGAGAGAAATTAATGCTAAGGAATGGCAGGCTGCAGGAGATGTCAAAACTGATGGGGGAAACCTCCCAAGACAAGTTGGCCCTTTTCTTACTGAGGGCAGAAGCTCATAAAAATCCTGTGCAGACAAATTTTGGTCATGCTGTAGAGAAGAGAACACAGGGAAAGGCAAGGATTGTAAAGATGACTAAGTGCTAATCTGAGCATGAGTGAAAATCAGGGGGAAACAGGAAAGCAAGTTCAGAGGGCTGCAGTATTTCAGCTATACAAGAATTGAGCAGCAAAACTGCTGCATGGCATGACACAGCTCAAACTGGGGCATCAAACCATTTTGAATAGTATGACATGGTATTATTTGCAGAAGAAACAGCAATGCTTTCACAGTACCAGCAGTAAGAAGCTTGTGAATATGCATGTGTTGGAAGTGGATATTGTTTGTGTGGTACTGCCTACCCCAAACACTCGTAACTTTCAAGTTAGGCTCAGGAAACTGTGAAAGCAGCTTGAAAATTGATAGGTTTATAAAAACACTCCATACATTCTAAATGTTTCTCTTCTAGTTTTCAACTTTCGTGGTTTATTTCTGTTGTGCAGGGGTGGAGTCTGCTCCAAGTGTCTGCAACAGAGCCAGAGATGAGACTGCAAATGCTGGACTTCCAACAGCCTTGTTGTTTATCCCTGCTTGGGAATACAAGGAACCCCGTGGAATTCAGCACTAGGGTCTTCCCAAGATGCTTAGGAGAGGATCTTTTTAGCCTAAAATATCTGTGAGGAAAAGAGTCACCCTCTTTCCAGATGGGATGACACTGATAACCCAGTGAAACTATGAACAGTGGGTCAGCAAAGGGAGGTTTTGGCTGGGAAATGTCAAACCTGAACAAAAATACAGGATGTGAAGAATTAACCATCCTTTCCCCAAACCATAACATTAGACTCGAATCTCTAACGTTAATTCAGGAGTAAAAACCCCTTCACATGATTCTATCATGTTCTAAATTCCTACTCTCAGTGTGCTCCTTGCCATGGCTTATGGCATCAGTGGAATTTGATGCTGCCTAACACTGGGATTTCAGTCCCTTGCAGTGGTTAATCTGTAAAAGAAGAACTCCCCATGTTCTATTTGAAGGATTTTTATCTGACCCACTGGATTAAGCTGCCACTTGCCAGGAGAAGTAGTTCTCCCCATGTGATTGTTATGATGCTGATGTGTGGTCGTGAGATGAGTTAAAAGGAGTCTGTTCCCAGGTCTGACAAGGTGTGTATTTATGTGGAAAACAGTGTAAATAAAACCAACCAACCAAAAAGTCCTACTTTCCAGCTCTCCAGAAGTAGCTAAATGTTGCATATTGTCAGAATTTTATGTTTTGGGAATTCTGTCCCCAGCATGTTTGCTTCTTTTCATCTAGGCAATAAAACACAGCAACACAAACTAAGTGTGACCCTGTCCTTATTTGTCACCCAAGTCTTAATAGAGAATGAGATGAGGTCATAATTATGTGATTGATGATAGTATCATGAATTAAAAAGCAGGGCTGGAGAAGACATTAGTTAGACAAATTGAAGAAAGGCAATTGAAAGTCTGTAGCTGTGTTTTGCAGCAAGCCCCATTAAATTCCCTCTGGCCCTGCTGCCTTGGCCTGAGTCTCAGGCTCAGTTTTTACCACCAAACTCATACAAGGCCAAAATTGTCACCTCCATGTATCTGCTAATTTAGCTCAGGAAAACAGCTCCACACAATTAAAGCTCCAGTGGCTCCAGAGGCACTGAGCACAGATGGGCACAGGGACACAGTTTCCATGCCTGAGATGCATGGAGATAGGGGGAGGGAAAGGTGGAGGAAAGCTGCAGCAAGCAGAGCCAACACTGATCCTGCTCTTGGCCCAGGAGTCAGGAACCATCAGGACACGAGGCACGAGCAGCACCGCTGCAGCTCCAGGTTAATTAGTCCCTGCCTCAGCTCTGCCTAATGAGGGGTGGTGTTTGTCATCCCCATCCTGAAGGCTCCCTGCTGCTTCCAGGTGGATTTGCCACATGAGCACAGGCACTCTGTGCCCAGGATTGATGAACTCAGTCCTGCCCAGGGCTTTTCACCAAGAGACTTCAACTGTGAACAGGCTTTCCCCACCCTGCTCCATGCAGGGAAACACCAACACCCCTCCCTGAACTTGCACAGGCTTATCAAAACCTCACATTTCCCAAATCCAGAGCTGCACTAAGCTAGCTCAAAATATTAATGGAACCTAGTTAATGGAACAGAAGCTACATGATTAAATCCTACTTTCCTGAAAAGTAGTGTCTGGAAAATGACAGTGTTGATTCTAGAACTAGGAAATGTTCATTTTAAGGCCTCCTGAACAACTTCAAATATTTGGTTTTAATGGAAAAGCTGAAAAACTTGGCTTTGATTGAGGTGAAAATTGAAAAGGCTTGATTAAATAATGTTTTCTGGGGGGGAAAAAAAACCCCAAACCTTCTTTTTCTAGCCATAAAGCATCAGGAAGATGATTCTGAAAAGCCAGAATTTGTCTGTTGTGGCTCGAGACACTGAGCAAGGAAGGTCAGAACAGAAAGAAGGAACCACAGCTGATTATGAATGCAGGGCATACAAGATAACAGCATTTTCAGAAAGCACAAGAAACTCCTGGAGAATCCAAAGCCCTTGGGTTTTGAACACAGAGAAGAGACAACATTTACTTTCAATTTTTTGTCACAACAATTCTTCACTTAAATGTTATCCATGTTTCTAAGGCCAAAATACAGTTGCCTAGTGCAGTTACTTCAGAGGGGGGGAAAAAAGGAAAGGAACAAGCGATTTGTGAAAAAATGTCTCCCTCTTTTCTTCTGTTATTAAAATTAGACTGTGTAAAATCAGCAAAATCTGCAAATGGATGATTTGCTGCAACTAAACCCATCTGCCAGCTAGAGACTGCTCCAAGCCTCTCTGGCTGTGGCAGTGCCTGCTGTGTGATGCTGGCCATGCCTCTTCACACAACTCTGTCTCTCTTCCCATGCTCCCATTTAGCCATGATTTCTATTCAGCTCACAGGGTCTTGCAGCAAGCCCTGTTTTTATCCTGGATCCCAGCTCCCCAGGGCCTGGATCTCAGTTAGCTCTAACAGATAAATAACCACGTGTGGCTGTCTTTCCACGAGAGCCTCCTCGGGCCACCTTTGGCAAGCCGCTGCTTTTTCAGGCATTTCAGGGCAATGGCAGCTCTGCCTGCGTTTGCTGTCAGCCTCCTGCCAGCCTGCCAGTGCTCCCGTGGGCCCTCCGAGCGCTGGAACTGAACACAGGCTCGCAGCATCGCCTTCCCTGCGAGGCAGCCCCTGGATGGCAGACAGAAGGATGAGTCCCACGGAGTGATGGGGTTTGTGCCTAAACCCTTCCGAGCCAACACGGGCTTGCCTCCCGCTCAGGGAAATCAGTTTCCTCCCTGCCTGGAGTCTCTCTTCTCTGGATAAGTGTGTCAGGCAGGGTGTTGTGAACCAGGGATGACTGGGGCTGGATTGTTATGTAAAATCACTCTGTTCCTTCCTAATCTGTTGCAGGCTCTCTAACCAGGCTTCACCGATTTCCAGATGCTTCTCAACTACCAGAGCCACGACTCTGTTTGCGTTTTGTACTAGGAAAAGCTCCTCATTTAGGATTTTTGCTCTGCTTTTCACCTTTGCTTTGCTTTTTGCTGTAGATCTACAAGAGATGGTGCCTACTGGACAGCAAAACTATGTCACCTATGGCTCCAGGCTCTCGCAGGGACACAGGAGAACACCCCGCCCATTTCATCATCTCCCAGATCCTGCTGGAGCAAATTCCAGCTATCTGGGGAACCACAATGAATTAACATGCAAATTGAAACCTAAGCCAAGATTCATGTCACTGTCATCTTTATGTATTAGGCCATAGATCATGAAAGGAATTATGCTCCAGCTGGCTAATGAAGTAAACATGAAGCAAACGAAGGTAGCAGACAGGGGGCTGAGAGCCTGAGTGGAGGCAGGAAATTCTCCTGTGAAGATGGGCAAGTTTGTCAGGGGCACTTTCAAAATGCACAAATGACAACAGCAGACCAACGATGGGACTTCGAGGTGGGCTCGTGTCCAAGTACTGCACAGATCTCCACCTCCCCTGCCTTACAGAGCAGCAAAGGCACTGTGACACGAGACAGGGCTTGAGGACAAAGCTTCTCCCTGCCCTCTGTCCAGGCCAGGGTCTTCCAACAGGTTTTTGCCAGCACTTGTCCCAGCCCAAACCTCAGTGCTCTAAGGCAGCTACAGCTTGCTGCACACTCATCCAGGGAAACTGTACTCAAAAGATGGGGAACTTAGCCAGAATCCCTGCTGAAAAACAAAAAGTGCCGTTCCTTGCACAGGAGTCTTTGATGGTTCCACCCCGGTGCCAGCAGAAAAGCAGCTCCATTTTAACTGTCCTAGCGCGCTCTAGTGGGAGCCGGTTCCCTGCACGTTTGGCATCCCGGCATGACCCCGGCAGGACCACGGCACGACCCCGGCAGGATCCCGGCAGGATCCCGGCAGGACAGCGATCCCGGGAGCAGCCCTCTCCCCCAGGGATACGAACACTGGTGTCCAAAGAGCTGGGGGCAGAGGGAGACACCGATGAATCTGTGATTTCAACTTCCCAGAGAAGCTGTGGCTGCCCCTGGATCCCTGGAACTGCCCAAGGCCAGGCTGGACAGGGCTTGGAGCAACCTGGGATAGTGGAAGGTGTCCCTGCCCATGGCAGGGGGTGGAATGAGATGAGGTTTAAGGTTCCTCCCAACCCAAACCATTCTGGGATTCCATGGTGCTGTGAAAGGGAAAAGCATCCTGTTATTTGTGGATAAAGTAATTTCTTCACACCTACAGCAAAAATACCCAAACCAAATATTTCCTCCTCTTTTCTTTCCTCTGGGAATTCTTCCTTTCACACAAGTAGCCTGAGGAGGCAAGGAACCTCAAAGTGGATGGATTTTTATTTTTTTTTTTTAACTGCAAACCCCATATTTGCAATTGCAAACACCTGTTCAGCCACAGCCTATATGTGGGGTTCAGATCATGGAGTAGGCACTGAGTCACCAACAAGAGAAACTATTTCTTGCTTTTTTGTATTTTTCCTTCTATGCTTGGATAGGAACCAGCCTGTGGGAGGAAAGGAATGGGAGTGCTCAGAAAATAAATCGTCCTTCAGTTTATGCACCTTTGGGTCTCATTCATAACCCAGAGCATTAGGAGAATAACTCAGGCTGAAATCTGCAATATTTATTCTATTACAAGGAAATTGGTTCTTTTGCAGGAAAAGCATTAGAGACTGATATCACAGGTTTGGGAAAACCGACCACTGGTGTTGGTGAGTGAAGAGGGGATGCAACCTTCACACCCCAGGTTCAAATTGGACGTGCAGAGCTCTTTGGTGTCCCTGAACTCCAGCTAAAGGCTCACTGCCACCTCAGCAGCTCGGTGGGACCCTGAGCAGGGATTTACAGCGACAGCCGACAGCCGGCACACCACGCATGTGATTTAGCTGGGATCCCCAAGGAACACAGTAAAACAAAAGCTGCTCCAAGCTGATAAGGGCTGAACAAGAAACTCAAAATGCATCAGGGCTCTTGAGCCTCTCTGTCATTGTGGAACACTCCTGGCCAGCCTGTTCATCAGCTCAGTGCTGAAGCTACCCCAGAGTTAACTCGCAGCGAGTGGCACAGGCAGTGTGATGCAGCTCTTGCACAAGGTTCAGCACAGCAATACTTAGCAGCTGCTTTCCTCCTGCAATACACCAAGATTTTACCCTGAAACTGCTTTCTTCCTGCAATACAGCAAGAAGATTTTGCCCTGAAACTGCTTTCTTCCTGCAATACAGCAAGAAGATTTTACCCTGAAACTGCTTTCTTCCTGCAATACAGCAAGAAGATTTTGCCCTGAAGTTCTCATGAACCCTGAGAGCAAATGGCAGACAAACCAAAAGCCTGCATAGAGCAGTAACCCTTGAGAAGCAGCTCGGATTCAATTCCACTCTCACTTCTACTGTTGTGCAGTACCTGAGACAGGGCACTTGAAGCCTCCAGGAGACCTTTGCAGCAAGCAATCCCATAATATATCTATTATATCCCATAATATACCATACCCCTAAAGGGGGCAGAGATAAGTGCTTACAAGACTGTGGTCTCTGTGAGACTGGAGAAACTGAAGGCCAGTGCCTGGCAAACAGCAGCCTCAAGGGAGGTAACAGCTATCAGAGTACACTTCCTTGCTTCCCACTGAAACAGCTGCCAGGACAGGAATCAGGAGTTAGGGTAGGACTGAGGAGTATTTGTCTTGCATCATGCTCAATACCACAAGCTTTGCTTGAGGGCACCCCAGGGCATAGCAGAGGCAAGGGGTTGTTGAGGAAAGGCGTGGGGAGGGATGTAAATGAAAGCAGGGCCTGATTAAGGAAGATAAGCCTGGTGTGATGGGGAATTTCAAAGCTGAGGACTGTGCTCACACAGGCAGAGATGCCCACAGTAAGATGTTTCTCCAAAGCAGCCTTGTGATGATGAGCCACCTTCCCTGGGGTAGCAGAGATCCAGATCAGAGCTGCTGTAATGCTCACCCCTCGTGACACTCCATCTCTGAAGCCCCAAACCAGGCCAGCTATGGACATCCACACTGAATTTTTGGCTGGGTCCTGCTTGCCCACTGGCAGGCCCAGCCCACCCTCTGCTAGCCCACAGGCAGCTGGAGAATCCCACCTTGTTTGCTTCCTACCCTAACAAATTAATCACCAGCCAAACTGACCTGTTTTCCTATGCTCTTCTTGGTGTGCTACATGGGAAAAAACCCAACAATAGAAAACAGACTCAGAACAGAGACTCAGAGCCAAGCTAAAAAACATCCCTACAGCCTAAAGAGAAGGGAATCTAGGGTATTGTCCTAACACCAGCAACACCATCCTTTTTGTATGCCTCTATTCAGCTTCATCCTCTTTTTACTTCTCTTTATTAACACAGCAGAGCACAGTGCTTATTAAGTCTGATTTTTCTTTCTTGGATGTAGGCCCTAGTATGATTTAGAAATAACCTTAATGTGGTATTTGTAATTCTAGCATTTACCTCTTCCCATTCTTTCCAATATGATGTTACTGCATTCTTGGCTCAGGACAAGCCTCTGTAATGCTTTAAAACACCAGGAAAAAGCTCCAATGAGACCTCATTCCTCTTGAATAAATGATGGGACATGAGCAGGGCACAGGATATTTGAATATCCTTTAAACATCACCAAAACCAATTAAAATTAAGCTCTATAAAGCAAAACTAAACCTCTGGAGGAGGCAGACTGTCTGATTTTCCTGCAAAGCTGTCCCCAAACCAGGACACATCAATCACATCCAAATCCAGACACCCCTCTAGCACACAGCCAGAATGTTCCTTCTTGGATGCAGAATCACAGAATGGTTTGGGTTGGAAAGGACCATAAAGATCATCCAGTTCCACCCCCTGCCATGGGCAGGGACACCTTCCACTGTCCCAGGCTGCTCCAAGCCCCATCCAGCCTGGTCTTGGACGCTTCCAGGGATCCAGGGGCAGCCACAGCTCCTCTGGGCAACCTGTGCCAGGATATCACTGCCCTCACAGGGAAGAATTTTTTCCCAATATCCCGTCTAACCCTGCTCTCTTTCAGTCTGACCCCATCTCCTGTTGTCCTGTCACTGCAGGCCCTTGTAAAGAGTCTCTCTCCATCTTTCTTGTCAGCTCCTTCAGGCACTGGAAGGCCACAATCAGGTCACCCCAAAGCCTTCTCTTGTCCAGGCTGAGCAATCCCAATTCTCCCAGCCTTTCCCCACAGCAGAGGTGCTCCATCCTGCTGATCATGTCGGTGACCTCCTCTGAACTTGCTCCAACAGCTCCACGTCCTTCCTGTGCTGGGACAAGGATTAAGCCCAAACCACCCCCTGCCTCTCTTGTGCAAACAAACCTCACTTCAGGTGCCAAGGGACAACGAACTGCTGGGCAAACAGAGCCAAGCCATTCCTGACGCTGGTACCGACCCTCCCACTGTTTGTCTGAAGGCAGAAGCGTCCCTGTCCTTGTGCACAGGCTGGCAGGGCCACCAGCACCCTGCTGGAATACACAGTCACCCTCCAACGTTGGATACAAATCCAGTGCTCTGTCAAATTGTTCATTTGCTCAGACATTAATCATCACTAAAGGCCACCTCAGCTGTACTCTTTGCACAACTTTTATTCTCTCCAAGGTGTGTATTTTCATAATGATAGGTCTCATGTACCACTTAACAGTATATTTTCATTTGGCCCCAGCCACCTTCCTGAGCAGTAATTTATTACTGCTTGTCACCAGCTGCTACTGAGAGTAATACACACATTGGGTTTATTATGTATGTTTGGTATTTCTGGCTTGACTCTTCCTCACACAGACAATACTGCCCAACCCCAGAGACTCACAAATCAAAACAGCCACGTGTTTGGGCCTTACAGCTGCTGTACTTCCCACCTTTTTGCCTGCAAGAGCTAAAAACTTCCATTTATTCCTTCTTTTTAAGGCAAGTGGAGTGCTTAATGCAGTCTGAGTGCCCTGGGAGCTGCAGGTGTACAATGAACACCTGTGTGGTCGATGAAAATGTGACACAAGTACGCAGGGATGCCTCAGGGGCCCGGCCCGTGCTGACATTATTGCTGATTCAATATTACCAGGTGGGGCCAGGGCTTGTGCTGCAAATTAAGTGCAGAGAGCTCTACTTGCAAAGCACTGCTGTCCCAGGGCTGCAGCTAAACCCTGCTGGGGTGTACAGGGGCACAGCACAGATTTTAACCTGTTAAAGCCAACATGTTCAGCCAGCATTACCTGTGAACCACAGGCTAGCAGGAAAACAAGCAAAGCTCTTTGAAGCATCAGGAAATTTGGAGGCCCACAGAGGAAATAAAGCTTCCCTTACAGAGACAAATAATAAATAAATAAATTATTTTACTATTTGTAAATTATTTTTTTACCTCAGGCTTGGTAAATTAGTGTTTTGCCTCTGCCCGTGTGGAAGCTCTGCGAGGGGACTTTCCATAGATGAAACTCCCGTCAGTACTCCTGGAAAAAATTAATGGTCCTTACTGCACCACCTTCCACTGTGAACAGGCACCGCCTCACCTGCACCTCATTTTTCACCTGTGTACTAAGCTGGGCTTCCCCCCACCGACAATTCTGTACGTGTATGTGTGTGTGCACATATATGAACCCCTGTGCGGGTGTGGTGCACCCGCGTCAATGCACATACATATACGTGTGTATCTGTGTATTTGTGTATGTTCGGTGCACCCACGCCGCGCACACTGACCACACGTGCAGAGGGAACACCCGCTCGGGGCATCCTGCCCCCGAGGCCACGCGTGTGTCCCAAAAAACACGTGCCCGCCACCCGAGCCGACCGCCGCCCCCTCATTCCCCGCCCCGCCCGGGCCGCCCCCTCCGCCTCCCGCCCCCGTGCGCCCAAATCCCGCCGGGCCGCCGCCGCTCGCCCCTTCCGTGCCTCCGCGCCCTCCTGCACGCACCGACGGCGCCATGGCCGCGCGGCAGCAGCTCGGTAACGCGGGGCGGGCGATGGCCGCGGGGAGGGAGCCCTGAGGGGTGTGGGGGTGCCCTGCCGCCGCACTGCCCGCCATGGCCGCCGCTCGCCTCGGCAGGCCGGCCCCGGAAGGCGCCTCAGCGCCGGTTCCCGCGCGGGGTGCCGGGGGGAAAGGCGCTGCTGGTGTTCCCCGGGCCCGTGTCCCTCGCTCCCGGCGCGGGGCTCGGCGAGCTCCTCGTTCCCGGGGCGATCGGGCCCGCGCTCGGCGCCCTGAGGCCGTGGCCTCGCCTGAGGGGCGGCTTCCCCTGAGCAGGAACGCCAGGCTCTGGTGCTCCCCTTCCCCTCCCCGGGCACCGCATACACTCCTAAACCACTCAACTTCTAAAAGTTACGCTCGCTTAATCCTGTCGTTTTCTCTCTGTGCGCTGTTAAAACCCAAACACTCGTGCTCTTCCCGCCTGCCAGCTTTACTCAGCGTCTCTGACAAGACCAACCTGGTGGAATTTGCGAAGAGCCTGAATGCACTTGGCCTGGGTTTAATTGCCTCCGGAGGAACTGCCAAGTCCCTCAGGGATGCTGGCTTGCCTGTCAGGTACACACGCTCCCCTGTACATCACCACCAAAAATGCTCGTTTGGGCCCTGAGGTTGCTTAAAGTGTTTTCTCTGTGAACAAAAATGATTGAAAACTGGTCTGAAAGCAAGTCTTCCTTAAAAAAAAAAAAAAAAAAAAAGAAAAGAAAACTCTGCCCCAAAGCAAGCTTTAGAACCTTTTTGTCCAGGGGGTCTGTTGGCTGAGGAGCATTACTGTGAGGAGAAGTATTGGAGCTTTTTGTTGGGATTCCTTGTCTGCCTTGAGCCAGCTTTGTTTCCATGAGACAATCTGTTACCTTGATGTTCATAATCTGCCCTGAGTGCTGCTCCTCACAGCCTCAGATGAAAGCTGATCTTTGCCTGGTCCTGGGATGGCACTGATATGTCAGATACATACTGAAGCTTGCTGGAGTTCAGTGGTCACAAATCATTTTCCCAGCACAATCACTTCATGCAGATGGAACCTTTAAGTGTTGTGCATCCACTGTTGGAAAAAGGTCCTGTACAGTCACTGGCAGATTTAACCCATGATTCTGGGGAAATTTGTTCTGGTTTCTTCCATACTGTGATTAAAATAAAAAAGCTCGGGCCAGATAAAAAAGCTCGGGCTTTCAGTGCAGTGATGAAAAAATGTCAATTATTTGTCAGGACAGGTGTCTTTGACTCCATTTTTGCTCCCCATGAACGCAGTGGTTGGTCCCTGGGACACACCGACACGAATCTGCTCATTGATTACCCAGCACTTGCTTGTGTCTCTCTGGCTTATTTCCTTGGCTGTGCTGTCAGTGAAGCCTGAAGCAAAGGATTCTCACATTTCCCCATCCCTCATTATTGTTATTACCACTCTAAACAGTCACAAGGAGGGATGAAACTAGGCTGGGAGGAAGAGCACTTCCACATGGCCTTTCATTCTCTCTGTAAACCATTTTGACTTGGGGTTTGCTTATCTTGGTTATTCCACTGTGTTCAAGAAATAGCTGTACTGCTTAGTTGGGTGTGACTCAAGAGCTCTTTATTCCCAATCATGGGAAAAGCAGTTGTTGTCCCTTTGGCATGGGGGGTTTGTAGTGAAATCTGCACACTTTCTTTGGTTTGGGTCATTCAGCCTCTGGATAAAGTCAGTATGGCACATCTGTTACCGTGCTGTTTCCTTCTTGGGCAGAGATGTTTCGGACCTGACAGGCTTCCCCGAGATGCTGGGTGGACGTGTGAAAACCCTTCATCCTGCAGTCCATGCTGGTATGTTTCTGCTAATACAGCTTTCATCCAAAGGAGGCAGGGAGGGTGGCAAGGAGGAGTTGACAGATGACTTTTTTAAGGGTTGTGTGGAAGAACTGAATAATGAGAACAGATTTGCTCCAGGAACAGAAGGAGAGGTGAAAAGCCACGGGGTGAAGTGCAGGGTGGCTGAACTACCTCCTTGTTGCTGTGCTGGCATCTCTGCAGTTAGCAGAGCTCTCTCCCCGGGGCTATAAGTAGCAGCTTCTCTGTAAATGCCTTTGCAGATGTGCTGGGCAGGGAGCTGCTCGGAGCTCAACCCGTGGGTGGGTCTGGTGTGCACAACGAGGAACACAACAACAGTGTAGGCATTAGGGATGACTCCTGCATGCTCTGATCTTCCCTGACTCCTCTTCAGGGGGGAGGATCCCTGATCACTGGTCTGCCTGCACATTGATCCATCTGCTCTTTCACCTCCTGTTGCTGTGCTTGAGGTGCCCCAAGCGGAACCTGTCACCCACCCTGCGTGAGGGCTGGAGACAATCTCCCGTGACCCTGAGCGCAGGACTGTGCTGTTCCTCACACTCATGTCACCCTCGTGTTTCCCTGAGTTCCTAGACCCCACCAGCCACCTACACTGCTCATTCTCTCTTGCTTCCCTTGTCTCTTGGGGCAGGTGCCCTTTTTCTCTCCCATGAAGTCCCTGATGATGGTTTCAGTGTTTTAAGGGTAGCAATGAGTGCCTAGAACACACGTTGTTGAGGTTGCTGGTCGGTATTTGGAATACTCTAGGATTTAGCATTGGGGGAAGAAGACCTGTTAGTGTGGAATTTGAACAGCCAAAGACTCTGTAAAGTGGAATAAAGGAGCAGAGGCTGAGGGTGCTGTCTGTACTAAAATGCAAATAAAATAGAAAGGCTCTGAGGACAAAAGCACAGTGTGAAGGGAGGTGTTGAATTAAAAACCTGTTGGTGATTTAGACCTTTTTTAATGAAGATGCACTGTTTTTGTAACTAGGCATCTTGGCTCGCAATATTCCAGAGGATAATGCTGATATGAAGAAGCAGGATTTCAGCCTTGTAAGGTAAACATTGAGGGAACGTGATGCAATCCATCAGTAATCAAAAACCAACAGCAGAGCCCAGTCAGCACCAAGGAAGGGGAGCAGGAGGGATTGCAACCTCTGCACACCAGCAGATCTGCAGTCTCCTTTCTTTGCCCTGGCAGGACCAACTATGTATTCAAAAACATCATTTTCTACAGGCACCTCTTCACCACTTGCAGTAAGAGAAAACTGAAACGAGCAAGTTACACTGTGGTTTGCACAGGGAGCTCAGAGGTCTGAATTTCTTTTGGTTCCCTGGGAATTTTGACACGTTCCACACAGTCGGTGCAGGGCCACGTTACACGTGTTGCAGAGTTGAGTTCAGTACTTTTGAAGCTGGCTCATCTTCCCTCAGGTTGGTTCCTCGTGTCTGATCAGATGGCAATTCCCGATTTTGAAATGCTTGCTTAGTAAATATACCCTTTGATATTTGCATAATGTTTACTGAGTTTCAACACATAAATAAAGAACAGACATGGAAAATGGGTCAGGAACACAGCGTTTGTTCAGACAGAAAACACACAGATAAGAGACAGAAAACTTAAACTTTGGGAGCCGTCTTGGGAGCAAGTGAGCTGCATCCAGAAGCTGAAGTAACAAAGTTTATGCACTAATGTACCAAAGTTTGGGTTTTTATTTCAGTTTTTGTTAGAATGTGTTTACTTAGTTCAGTCACACAGGGCAGTTGGGGGCTGTATGTAACTAACTGGTGTTAGCATCCAGCTACTGCTTGTGAGTGGCCAGTTGTACATCAGGGAGTAGCTCCTGGTTCAGAAACAAATGGCTGAGCTGGACACAGCAAACTGTAGGTGTAGCCAAGGGGGGGGGTATGGCACAACTGTGGGCCAGAATGCATCTGGAGTTCTAAAATTACTTTTAGAAACTGATGGATGGATTTCTGGGCTGAATTTGAAAACCTGAAACTTAAAACCACAGGAATCCTCTTAGATGGCTCAGCAGTGGTGGCTCTTCAGAGCATGCTGCATATAAAGCAGGCCCTGCTGAATTGCAGGGGGAATAACGTGCCCTTACATCAGTGACTTATGGTGCACTTGCATCCAGACCGGTAATTTGGATTCAGGTTCTCTTGCAAAAAGCAGAATTAGCTGATCCTCAGCAGGACTGCCTTTGCAAAGTTGCATAAAATTTGCATATCCAAGTCAATGAAGGAAAGCCTGATACTGATTGTCTTGGCTTGCACAGATAAAAGCATTAGCAGTGTTAAAGTCCATAGATTCCTGATGGTTTGCAGCAGGTCAGGAGCATGAATGGATGATGGGAAGGGAGCATTAGAAACAGAAGAGACAATAAAAGACATTGTAGGAAGTTTAGAGACACGGGGGTGGGGGCTTGGTTCTGAAAGCCACACTGGAAGCTTATCATCCCTTCTGCTGGAGTTGACATGGAGTGGGAACAAAGGAATATTGCAAGCTGGGCAGAAGGGTACTCATCACAGCAATTCTGTGCCATACTGAGCACACCTTGGAGTTCAATACCTTCATGTACTCAGATCAAGAGAGTAAAATAATGCTCTTGGATTAAAAACCCTGCTTGTGAAGGTCAGGACAAATCCCTCCTTTCACTGCAGTTCCTGTGGCTCTGATAGGATGGGACAGGCATGTTATTACATCGTGCTTGGTGGAATACAGACCTGCTTCTAGAGCAGGTGGAAAAACCAATTCCAGTAAGGTCTGATCTTAGCTTGGGAGGGAAAAGTTGATTTTTCTCCCCTTCTTTCATGTGCTACAGAGGCTTTATGGCATTTGGGCTGCACACTCAGCTTTCATATGTTGTTGGTATTTTAAAAGTCCAGAAGGTGACATGTAGGTCATTTTCTGCTCTTGGAAAAGTTGTGGAAAATTAGATTGATTGTACTTTGTTTGCAATGGAACTTTCTTGGGTGCTTACTCTCTTTTGAGAATTGGTGGATGCCCATTTTCAGTATAGCTGAGAGCCTACTTTGAAGTCCTTTGAAATAGCTCAGGTTGTACACCAAAATCACTAACCATTTATACTCCGGCACATGTATTTAAGGAAGCTCTTCCTTTAATCTGGTTACTGAAACTGTGGTTCTGACTTTGTTTGATACATAGAGCTCAGCTGAATGTCATAATGCACTGTAGCATCACTTGCCCCTGGGCTGAGCACCACTCTTGGCCACAGGATTTTATGCTGGTCCCTGATCTGAGAGACAAGACCATAAAATCACTGGTGCTGCCTTGTGCTTGCCAAGCCCAGTTAGGCATTTTTATTTCTTGCTGAATAACCCAGCTTTTCCCCTCAATTCTCAGAGTTGTGGTGTGCAACCTGTACCCCTTTGTGAAGACCGTATCTTCTCCTGGTGTGACTGTAGAGGATGCAGTGGAAAAGATTGATATTGGTAAGTTACAGGGAGAACAAATCTGCTTTCCAGAGAGACTTTGTGCTTCTGAACTCTGAGTGGTCTCAGTTCTTCTCTTTTTGTTTGGTGGTCATTGCACACCTGTAAAGGAAGGCTGCTCAAGAGCTCAGGAGCTGCAAGGAGCAGGCTAAAGGCATAGCTGGGTAAGCCTGGTTGCTTTTGAGCAATTAAAATGGCAGTAACAGTCTGGCAAGGCATGCTGCATGGGGGCAGGTCATGCACTGCCCTAAAGAAGGAGCCTGAGGGCTGTGCTAGGAGAGGCCAGGTGGCCCATGCTTCCTGCTGAAACATGGAGAGCAAGACAACCTCTTTTGCAGCCTGACAGTGTAATAGAAATTTAAAAAAAAACATGAGCTCTGGAGAGCAGAGCTGAGCCACTGAAAGTGCTCTGAGGATGGGTGAAAACTTCCCTGCAGGAAGCCATGAGAAGAAAAGAGGGATGTGAATATGTGGTGGAGTGCTCAGGACCTGAGCTGGGAAGCATGGACACGTGCATTAGCATGTTTTCTCCTGCTGCTGGTTATTAACCCCAAAGGCTTGCTGTGCCTTCACTGCAGCATCCTTGCTTGGCAGCCTGTGAACAGCACAGGCACAGTTCTGTGCCATGTGGTTGGATTGGGATTGGTTTTCTTGCAGTAGTTTAGTCCAAATGATGCCCAGCAGAGCTCTCTATTAAATGTTTTATGGAGTAATACTCGCTCTGCATGAGGCAATGCCAGCCTCTACTTTTCCTTTGCAGCAGCCTAGTATCTTGTATGATTTAAAGAGTTGCAATAGCAGTGCAGTCAGACTGAAGGGAGAAGTGTGGCATTTTATCTCACACAGAGGACCTGGGCAAGATTCATTGTTATTTGCAGAGACATTTGGGAACCTCTGTTGTGTGACAGTGTGAAAGCAAATCTTTCTGCAGACCCGGTGTGAAGAGGATGGTGGTTACGCTCTGTGTGGCGACAGCCATCTTTGGGATGTGCCTGTGCTGTTGGGAGGCATCCTTGCCCCAGCTGCTCATCACAGCCCACATCCTGTTCCCTCAGCCCTGCAGCTCTGCCTGGGTCTGCCAATTCCAGTCAGTTTGCACCTTCACCAGCAGATTGAGTCAAACTCACCAGCCTTGGGCATTTTGGAGAGCACTCTCACCCCTCTGTGTGCTGGAGGGAGGAGACACATTCCTCCTGCACCAGGGGTGGCTGATGCACATCCCCTGCTGGCTCAGCCGTGCTCCTGCCTGTGCTGTGGCCGGGAGGAAGTGCCGCATGCCTGTGCCCGTCTCTTGCAGGGGGAGTGGCCTTGCTGCGGGCGGCTGCCAAGAACCACGCCCGTGTCACCGTGGTGTGCGACCCTGCGGACTACGCTGCCGTGGCCAAGGAGATGGCGGCGGCGAGGGACAAGGACACTGCCGCGGAAACGCGGCGGCTGCTGGCACTCAAGGTCCGTCACTTTTCCTGCCCTGAGGGGCTAAGGAGGTTCCTTACCTCTTCAAACACCAAATCCTCTGCGAGCTGACATTCCTAAGCTGTCCCCCTCGTGTCCCCAGGCCTTCACCCACACTGCTCAGTACGATGCAGCCATCTCTGACTACTTCAGGAAGGAGTACAGCAAGGCAGTGTCGCAGCTGCCCCTGCGCTACGGCATGAACCCCCACCAGAGTCCTGCGCAGCTCTACACCACCAGGCCCAAACTGCCCCTGACAGGTGAGGCCGCCCTCACTCTGCTGGCCACGGGGGAGCTCTGGCACAGCTGGGCATGGAGGTGCTTGCACATGTCTTTGGAACTGAAAGACCATCTTGCCCCTTAGTCCAGGGGATGTCTTCACAGCTGCGTTATCACTGAGTGGCACTAACTTTGCAGTTAAAAGTTGAGCTCTCTGAGACGGGAAAGCTGCTTTGTTGAGCCCTGCAAAACCAATTGCAGCTCCGTGTTCTCTGTTGCTGTAGGATTGTGTGCCCGAGGTGCTTTGAGCAGATTTATGTAGTGTACTTTCTGCTTAACATTAGATCCAGATTTTGCAAAGGAAAACCTCATCATCCTTTTGAGATGCTTTTCTACTTGCCATTTTCCTTGTTTAGTATCTTCCCCTTTTTTTTTTTTTTTTTGTGTCACCATTAACTCTGCCTAGAAACCGAGCTGTTTTTCTCTAGGTCTGAATTGGTTTTGTTCTTTTTTGTCTTTCTTTCTTCAATGGATTTGAGCAGAGGGGTATTACTTTGAGTTTGTAGAATGCTGCTTCTGCTGATGGTGGCAGCAGGAAGGGGTAGTAGCCCTCATAAACTTGGGAGTGGTCTGGTGTGTCTCTTTGCCATCTTACAGGGTGTGCCACTTGCCACAGCATTGCTGCAGTGAGAGAAACCCCTGTTTCGGAGGGGAAGTGTGGTTACTCTTGTTCTTGAGACTGCTTTCAATGTATGTGGGCATTGTCCTGCTAGATAAGCAGTGAAGCTTTGTATTGCAGCATTTTCCCCATTTCAGCTCTCTTGGGAATCTCAGGAAGCTTTTCCATTCCTGCAGTGGAGGTTGATTTGCTAGCAAGTCTGCCTTCCAGTATGGCAGCAGAGCAATGCCACGCTGGCTCCTCCTGGATGTGGATTATTGTTAAAATGGTCTTTTCTCCTCAGTCTCCTGAAATGCTCACAGTGCTGCCATGTCAGTATGAGCAGTTCCTCCTTCAGGGCCAGAGCAAAACGTTTTGAGAGCAGACTTTTAAATGGCCTGTAGACTTGGTGTGGATTTCTGGGCACTTCACCAGTTGCTGAGGAGCCAGGGTCATTGAACAAGAACAGTCTGGAGTGATTGGAGTGCTCTCTGGGAGGAATCCTTTGTGCTGGCTCTCCAGGCTCTGGGGAGAGGGCTCTGCCTGCCTTAACGTGTCCCTGTGCTGTGTTTGCAGTGGTGAACGGCTCTCCCGGGTTCATCAACCTCTGCGATGCCCTCAATGCCTGGCAGCTGGTGAAGGAGCTCAAGCAGGCGCTGGGCATTCCGGCCGCAGCCTCCTTCAAGCACGTCAGCCCCGCAGGTAGGGTGGGACCGGCTGGGACCGGCTGGGACCCTCCCCTCCCCGGCCGTGTGGGCAGGTCCTGGGGCGGGCCCGGCAGCTGCAGCGCCCTGCCTCGTGTTTCCCGCTAGGTGCTGCTGTTGGAGTTCCGCTCAGCGAGGAGGAGGCCCAAGTGTGCATGGTGCACGACTTGCACAAGACGCTGACGCCCTTGGCCTCTGCCTACGCCCGGAGCAGAGGTGAGGGCTCCAGATAACCACAGCAAACCCTGTCCAAAGAGCTGAGCTCGGGGCTCAGCACCTGAGCAGCATCCTCAGCTCTTCCCCTGCTCTTCCCTTTGCACTACACTCCTCCCCCAGAGGGCTTTTCTCCATAAGGATATTCCTGATTGCCTACTGGAAGTTGCTTTCCAAGAGAGCAGCTCTTGTATACGGTTTCAAAGAGCTAAAACCACTTTGGATTCTGTTGCTTGGTGAATCTAGAAGACCTGGAAGATGATATATTTTTAAATTTAAATTTGTACCTACACAAACATATATATCTGGGGCTTAGACTAAAGGATCTGGATAAACAGCAGTGCTGGTAGCACTCTCAGCATTGGGGTGCTCAGGAATATTTAACTTGAGTAGTGATGTTTCTGTCTGGTATTTGATGGGGTTTTTTAAATGCTTTTGTACTGCAGAGCTCACAAAAAAAGCTAAAAAAAATAAAACCAGCTTCCTCTGCTTAGCTGAGATACTTTGCTACATCTCTCATTTTCCATGGCATTCCTAGAAAATCTGCACAGATTACAAAAATCAAGGCAGACTTTATAAGGAGCGCATTGGCTTGGGTTCATTCTTCACAGACCACTTTGAATGTTGCTCTCACAAAACCATTGCATGATTGCTAGAAAAACAAACCCTTAGAATGGCAGGGGCAGAAGAATTGACCTTGCTGAGTAGTGGAGCATTTGTGATGGGAATTGATTTCACCTTAGCTCTGCCATTAAATAGGAAATACTTATTTTCAAACAGAAGAAGAAAAAAGTGGCTACATTTTTGGGTCTGCTTTCTTGCAGGAAAAGCCAGGTGGGAGTATAGCCATCTAAAAGCTTTCCTCTTTTTCCAACTGTCTCCCATCTAAAATCTTTCTGTGATCCTTGCCTCTCCTTGTCCTCTTGCCACCAAGGGTACAGCTGAGCTGCTTGCAGAGCTGGAGGTAGTCATTACACAGTTAGAGCTTTGACAGAGGCAGTGAAGAAGGAAGATTATCTGAACTATGGGAATATATAAAGGTCCATGTGTTTGAGGTAGGATTTTTCATCCTTGTTGCTTTTATGGCCTCTTTTTTGGTTATTTTTGCTGTGGGGTTAAATTGTTAGCTCTCACAGCAATTGACTGGACTGTAGAAGTGAAGAGTTTTCTTTGTCTGGTGCTGTAGTTTGAGAAATGAGTAAAATTTAGGATTTTTCAGGTGCCGATCGGATGTCCTCGTTTGGTGACTTCATTGCCCTGTCTGACATCTGCGACGTGCCTACTGCCAAGATCATCTCCAGAGAGGTCAGTGACAGCAGCAAATCATTCCAGGGTATCAAGGAGAATCATTGCAGATGCAGCCATTGGCTTGTAACAGCCTTTCTGTTGGAAATCGACCCATTTTACCAGGAAGACTTTTACTGGGCCATTTGTGTAATCCCCTGACCTGAAGTACAGAATTTACACCAGTCTTTTGATGCTTTTTTTTTTTTTTCCTACCAATTAACACCTGGCTGTGTGCTGAAGCCTGTGAAAGAGCAGAGCTGGCAGTGCTGCTCTCCACGAGGTGATTGCAGGGCTCTGGAAAGGAGCCCTGGTTAGGCTGGCACAGGTGGAGCAGCTGCCATGGGAGATGTGAAGGGCTGGAATGCTGATGGCCAGCCCCTTGCCCAAGGCAGGAGTTTGGAAATGGGCTGCTACTGCCATTTGCATGTAGGCTCAGCCACTTCCCAGGCTGTGCTTTTTCCTCAGAATCACGGAATCTTTTGGGTTTGGAGCAGCCTGATCTAGTGGGAAGTTTCCTTGTCCAAAACAGGAGGATGGAGTGAGGTGGCCTTTTCCAAACCATTCTGTGATTTTTATGATGTCAAAGAAAGGGAAGAGCATATTCAGCTGGTTTGTGAGGGTAACATTTGGTACAGTGCTGCTGAAAATGGAAAAAGCCTCACCCACACTATAAGGCACAAATGTGAAAGTTGTGTATCGCTTCATGGCACTGTGAATGCAAACTCTCAGTTTCCATGCTCTTAACAGCTCTTTTTCCAGTGTTTTTGTCTCCTCAGGAGTGTCACTGTTGGATTTATTGGATTTTAGGGCTGAGAAGTGGGGATGTCATGGTCAAGCTGTTTCCCCGGGGAGGAGGATATTAGTTATTAATTCCATTCTGATTAGAGGGATGTGGGTTGCTTTTTACTAATTTCTGCCAAGAGCTCACAATGCTCTGCTGGTTTTTGTTTCCAGGACTGAAACCCATCCTGTAACAGTGCTTTTGCTGTTGTAGGATACAGACAGATCCCAGGAGAGTTGTGTCTTCAGTGCAGGAAATGGCTGGGGGAGCTCTCAGCCTTAGAGCCCCCGTTTCATTTTTCTCCTGTGGAAGCTGAAATCTCTGTGTGTTGCAGGTGTCTGATGGTGTGGTGGCTCCTGGCTATGAGGAAGAAGCTCTCAAAATCCTTTCCAAAAAGAAGAATGGTGCTTACTGTGTCCTCCAGGTTTGTACCCCTGCTCCAGTCAGGGATGGAGCTGGAAGCACAGACACTTTGGACCTGAGATGATGCTGCAGCCAGCACGCTTGTCATGCAGTATTAATACTGTGTGGTCAAGCCAGTGTCAGGTTGCCTTCCTAGTTCCTGCAGTGATTGTTGGGGCTCCAAAATCACCCAGTTTTGGTGAACATGGCCCATGGATCACAGATTGCTGTCAGGTCCAATTTCTGCTGCCTCTGAGAGACAAATGAGCAGAGAACTTCACTATAGAATGACAGAAAGAAAATCCGAGGCTTAGCTGAAGTTGCAATTGTAGTGTAGCTGCCAGGGGAGCTGGAGAAGATGGCTCAGGAGCTTCAGGCAAGGAAGAATGAAATTACAGACAGTCTTGGCAGCTGATTACCTCCTGGAATTCAATTAACTTTGCAAGGATGAGGTCATATTGGTGAAGCCTGTATTTTCAGGGCTGAATGCAGAGCAGTGCTTAGGAAAGTTGGTCTAAAACATTTCAGTGGATTAGGAAAAGCACATGAAGCATGTGCACACTCCTGTTTAGAGCTGGACACCTAGTCTGGGTTGTTTCCTGTCTGAAACCTCAGCTAGGGCTCCCAAAATTCTGAATGAGGCCGTGCATGGGTGGACCTGAGTGCAGTGTCACAGGTGCAGTTAACCTGATCCCTGTGCTGATGTAAATTGTGCTTCCAGCTTGGATGGAGACGTGCCCCAAGAGTGCAGCTCTGGAAAGAATCACATTCACTGTTCCTTGAGTGCCACAGAGGGCTGGGAGCTGTAAGCTTGGGGCACGTAGGAAGCAGCTCCAAACATCCTCTGGGAGGCTCTGTGTGTGTGTGAGGCTCTGTGTGTGTGTGCATGCTTTTCCCCTCTGTGGGAACAGGGGGACTGTAGGCTTTGGTCCCAGAGTGTGTGACTGGGCTGTGTGTGTCCCTCAGATGGATCCCCAGTACGAGCCCGATGACCTGGAGGCGCGCACCATCTACGGGCTGACCCTGATGCAGAAGAGGAACAACGCCGTCATCGACCGCTCGCTCTTCAGGAACATCGTCACCAGGAACAAGAGCGTGAGTGTGGGCCCTGGGTGAGCCTGCAGGCACAGGGAGGGCATCAGCTGCTGTGCTCCAGCAAGGAATTGACCACTGGGCAATTTTAAGAGCTCCTGAAATATTTTAACGTGGTCTAACTGGCTCTTACCAACCAATGCAGCAGACTTTCTGCACCTAATATACTTGGGCGAATCAAGATGGCTTTCCTTTGTTTTGATTCCTTGGATAAATAAGAGGAGCTGGACCTTTCCCATATCTCAGACTACCACAATGTTTGCAAATACTCTTTGTAAAACAAGAAGCTACAGTGTGCCATTTTTTCTGGTGAGGCAGCCACGTGCTGAGGATCCCTCACATCTCCTGGCTCATTGTTTACATCACCCTGTTGTGTGCATGGTGTTGTGTAAACTCTGGCCTGGCTGCTATTGCTCAGCAGTTGGAGCTCACATCACCAGAAAGTTTTCAGTGATCTCTTTGTCTCTGATCTTGTTCTCATTAAAAAAACAGACATTAATGAGCACAGGATTAGTCATGGGCTCAGAAGCAAGTTGAGATATTGAAGTAATAATTTTTTTTCATAAATTAGGAATGGAACTTGAAAATAATACAGATTTTGGGAACTGGTTTAATTGTTGTGGTCCTGGTTTTTGCCTATGAGCAAAGCTGATGACAGTAAATGCAGAGGAGTTTTCAGGCTTAAGGCCAGTAGTGAAACCTGCTGAGATTGAGTCTTACCCCTGAGATTTGGGAGATCAGCTGCCAAAACCAATCATTTGTGGGTTTTAATCTAAACAAAACCTGCTGGTAATTGAACAACCCGGGGTATTTTTGGCTACGCTGTTGTCCCTGTGTGTGATTCAGTGGCTGTGCTAGCAGGGCTGTCAGGGGGTGCTGACACTGCTGCTGTGCTGCAGCTGCCCGAGGCTCTCAGGGGGTGCTGACACTGCTGCTGTGCTGCAGCTGCCCGAGGCTCTCAGGGGGTGCTGACACTGCTGCTGTGCTGCAGCTGCCCGAGGCTCTCAGGGGGTGCTGACACTGCTGCTGTGCTGCAGCTGCCCGAGGCTCTCAGGGGGTGCTGACACTGCTGCTGTGCTGC
>VZUI01001540.1:0-13280 GCA_013401135.1 Cettia cetti
AAAAAGAAAAAGAAAAAGAAAAAGAAAAAGAAAAAGAAAAAGAAAAAGAAAAAGAAAAAGAAAAAGAAAAAGAAAAAAAAAAATCCCAGGAATTGTTTTATGGTAGAGGACACTTATAAGTGAAAATTGGAGAATAATTAAAAAAAAAATGGATTAGCTTTTTTAGAGGGTAACTAGAAGACATTTCACCAAGCTTCACATGGATAGAGATATTTATTGAAAGTCAATAGCGTACAGAAGCTGGGCTCACAAGCTTATCAGAGACAGAGGTATAACTCTCAATATGAAAGAAAAATGATGGAATGGTGGAAGGTCAGCAGTGGATTTTCTTGAACATTAAAAAAAAAAGGCAAAGTAAATAATACAGAGGAGATGTAAGTGGCAAAAGGGGCATAAAGGGGCATAAGGCAAGGAATGTGATGAAAACATAAGATCCAATCAGTTATCATTTGCATAAATAGGACTTTACATTTGTAGAACTGCTGGAGTGTCACAGTGACAGTTGTTGAGACAAGGAGGCAACTGTGAATATGTGAGATGGGGAAAGCTATGCGATGACTTTTTTGCTGTACTTTGGAAGATGCAAAAGATAAATGCTGGCCTGGAACTTTTCCAATTCGTGGAGCTGCCACAGTAATTATACCACAGTCGCCATTGATTCACTTTGCAGTCAATGGACAGAGGCACCTCCAAAGCACCATCTATCCTAAATCAGGAAAGCAAAGTCAACGAGATGAATAACTTTTTTTTTTTTTTTTTTTTTTTTTTTTTTTTTTTTTTTTTTTTTTTTTTTTTTTTTTTTTTTTTTTTTTTTTTTAGAGATTCTTGGCCTTTTTGTTATTCCAGGTAGTTTAGGGATTACCCCGACCAATAAGATAACTACCTTGTCATTACATTATGCAGTAGTTGGATTTTGAGTACCAATAGATGGGTAGTGAATGTAGATTTTACTGCAGCACTGCAAAAAGGCTCCACACTATGTTAAAATTTTCTTGTGCAGGTGCTGTAAAATAAAGCCCTTATAGAGTCATGTATCTTTCTGTGCATGCATCATGCATCTCACTTGTAGACATCTGAAGCAGGAGCCTTGTGGACCAGAAGCTTTATGAGGTGAACCACAAAAAGCTTCTGAAATGTTTTTAAGTGGACTGAATTGTGTCCCAAGATGTTCACAGACCTTTTTTTCTTCTCCATTTATTGGTATAAATTTCAGGAACTGTTTTTCTGTTTGTTAATGCAAGTAATGTGAACTGCTGCAAAACAAATTGCATTAAATACATTTGTATATAATATCAGATGAAAAATCCAATAAAAATTACTTATTTGCCATGAAAAAATGACCATGAGAAAGAAAATTATTTTAAAATAATTTTTTTTAATGACTGCTGCCAGTTTAGAACTGGTGTATACAGATTTATTATCTAAAGTTGATTTTTTTTCTAAAAAAATTGCTTTAAGCAGTCTGAGAGTGTCTATGAATAAGTACTTGCAGCTGACAAAGAGTTTAACACACATGGAAAGAATGTATTTCTAAGTATCTCCAAGGACAAATCCCTGGTTTTACACAGATTTTCCCATTTCATTTTTTCCTGCCTCAAGTAAAAAAGATTTGCTCAGACAAATTATAATTTTCATATTTAGTTGTTTTACTGTTTTTAAAATTAATCTCAGGACAAGGTAGTTTCCTTTGCAGCATTGGACTTAGGTGTTCACTCTCCAGAGGCTGAGCCACTACATGGTGGTGAGGAACAGATATGTCATTTGGGGAGGCATCAGAAGTGTGGTTGGAAGCTGCTGTTGCTCTACCTCAGCATGATAGTTTGAATTTAGTTAACATTGCTGTGTTCTGTGAAACAGGATGTTATTGCCCTTTCCTCTGAGCTGGCAAACATTCTGGATTAAGTACTCGGCAGAGATGATGTAAGAATTGTGTACAAATAGTAGAAAATGGACACGTGTCTCCTTAAGCCTATTTAGTTGCTTACCAAATAAGCTTATTAAACACTCTCCATCTTCCCCCTCCCCACTTTATTTTCTTTAGACCAGGTTTCTCAGTAGTGTCCGTAGAGAAAAGCTTTGAACTCTGCTGAAACTGTGGTTATATGTCACATAATTCCTAGAACCCAGAAGCAAAGATATAATCTTATGAAATTTGGTAATTTTGAAGGAAAGTTTCTACTTGATGTTATATCTATGAAAAAGAAAGCCAAGACTAACTACCAAGGAAAAGGACAAGCATGAAGTACAGGGCCACCACACTGGAAACCCTTGCAATTAATCCAGCCGGAAACAGATATCATCCTCTCTTTGTCATGGTTCTTTTTTGGTATTTAAAGTTCTCAGCTGTTTTGTATGCCAGATTTAGAAAGAATATTTCAAATTCTGGTTTGGTTTCTCTGTTCCTATCAACGCATTCCCACATTAACATGTTCTCTGCCTACACACCCATTACAAGGTCTCCTTCAGTGGTAGGATGCATTGCCAATGATCTGCTCCCTCATCTGTCTGTCTAATCAAGGGCTTTTGCTGCTGCAAACACTTTTTGGTTTTTTTAAAGCTAATTCTTGTCCTGTCGACAGGACCTGCCTGTGTCAAGGTAGAAATATGAAGTAGATTTAATTCTGGATTTCCATATACAGTAGAAGATAATCTGAAGTTTCTCCTCTGTTCTTTCGCAGTACTGAACGCTCTTTAGTATTCCAGATATATTTTGGACATTAACCTCTGTTGCTTTAGTTACATCTGTACTAATGGAAATTCCTGTAAAAGTTTCACAGCAAAAACTATCAGTAGTAAATTTAAGATTGGGAAGATTTCAGTTCAGTTCAGTTCAGTTCAGTTCAGATCAGTGCTGCTAATAAATTCAAATAATGCAAGAAATTAAATGAAATTAGGTCTTCTCTGTGAAGATGTTGTAGTGCAAGTAGGATACTTACAATGAGCTACTGTAGCCATTGTCAAAAGCTGTTTAAAATAAGATTAGATAGTTTCATTGTTGTACCATTTTCAGTTGGTGAGTTTTAACTTTGTTTTATGAGTGCTAAATAATATACAAATTTCACTGGAACTTGAAGGAGACAGTAATGGTTGTGATGATTTAAGATTAGAAGTATTTGGATAAACATGGATGCTAGTTGTAATAGATCAGAATTGTCACCTGAGATTATATAACCTGATTTATCATTTCACTGAAGAATTGCAGATAACAGTTTACAATATATTTTCATATGTGGTCTCGTCGTTGTTTCCTTTAGTAAATAATCCTCCTCTGTATAGCAGGAAAAGAAAAGAGTTTTATTTTTTCCTAAGGACATGTAAGATTTATGGAAAATAGTTATTTTCTATGTAGAAGAACTGATATTATTTGCTCATTCACTTTGATACAGGGATGGACAGTTCTTATCTTCATGTACTTATTTATATTTAATGCATTTTGTTTCTCCTTCATGTTCTGAAGTTGCTAGAGTAACTGTATTTTTGAAAACTTGCAGTTAATTTAATATCCATTTGCCAAAGTTAATAAAAGCACTCAAAAAAATTGCTTCTTTGTCAATGATGATGGTGACTAGATAGGTCATGTCTCAGCTTCCAGAATCAGAGGGAGACATGAAAGGATTCTGGTAGGAAAGTATAATTAGCATGTAAATGTTTTTTCAGAAGTGTTTTTGCATAAGTATTTTCACATAGATTTCCCAGCCAACTTTTCAAAACTTTATTATTAAAATTTAATGGCTTGTTTAACAAATAAACTTTCTGTTCCAGCAGTCATGAACCAGGTAGCTATTTCCTCTGCTCAAAGTGACAGTCTGCTTGACACAGTAGATCCTTTTCTCAATGCATGATCACAAGAGAGCACCGCAGACAAATGAAGGCATAGTCACTTTCCATCCCCCTGCTCTGCTTTGTGTTGCAAAGGCAAGGTTGCACCTTATTTTCCTCCCTCACTCAGGCCTGTAGACTTTTTGTCAAGGGCGCTGAAGTACATCCAAAATTATTTTCTGCTGCAGACTCCTGCTGACTGAAATCTAGGTTGAAACCTTGTGACCTTCCTTCACGTGCGTTCTCTCTGCTCCTCAGCAGCAGCAGTGCTCGGTGCCACACTGCGAGGGTGAGGATCAGCTGCTGAAGGGCACATGGCACTGGGCAGGCTGGGCTCTGACTGGAACTGTTGTTAGAAACCTTTCTTACACTCCAGAGAAAATGCACGGCCTATTTAAAAATAACATATTCCTCCAGGAATGCTGAATTGTTTCAGTAGTGATCTAGCACTGGCTCCTAGGAAAGGGAAATAGCTCTCAGGTCACAGCAGAGGTCCTGCTCCTTGCAGTGGACAGCAGTGAGTGTCCAAGGAATGGCCTGAAGGCAGGGACATCATAGAGGTCAACTTCCACGGTGGGGGATTGTTTATTTCATGGTGCCCCATTCACAGCAGTTAGCAGCTAGTATAAGTAGAAAGCAGATCTCCTTCATTTGGTAGCAGGGGCAGAGGGAGTTAATGTGAAGTAATGGGAAGTAGAACATGAATCAAGCAAGAGAAATACAGCTTGAGCATCAGAGAAACTACTTAGCAGTAAGCTGTATTACAGAATCAGGCAGCTTCCCAAGGAAAGATGACGGATTTGTATTGCTTGTGGCATTTAGAAGTGAGCTGCGCATAGCACATTAAATACGATAAGAGGGATCTCACTGTCTCTAGCAGAATGGCAGATTAGATTAATATCTCTAGGTAAAAATATGTTGCTGTCCAGACAAAGATTTAAATAATTTCCAGAATAGCTCAACTAAAACAGGAACAAAGTCTATTTTCTTTAAAATTTTAAGAAATACGTTTCAACGTGTTTTTCCTGTTTGTCTTGCAAAAATTACCTTCCTTCTTTGAACCACAGCTGTATATCTTAACTTTTGATACGTTTTCAGTATTATAAAGTTCTTTTAATAATCTGTATTCAATTAGGTGCTGAATGATTTACTTTTCTTATATATGTATATATTTTTATATATATGTATGTATATGCATTTATAAAGAATTAGGTGACTAATTCTTTATAAACACTTTTATAAAATATGTTGCATCATTTAATTTGACAAAATTAAATTATTATGTACTTATTCTAAGGAATACCAAGTGGTATCTACATGGGAGTAGCATACTGTTCAATTTAAGTAAGGATTTTGTAACCTGGGCTTTCATTTTAATCGCTTGAATAGATCTGCCTTGTGTATTTTAATGAATACTTTGTCCAGAATATCATGCACCCTCTAGTGAATTAAGTTTTCCATCGTCTGAAGCATTCACTTTCAAAAATATTTAATATGTACCTGCCTGCTAACATACATATCAAATGTCCATGTGAAACTATGAAGTAGAAATAAGGCACTTACTTAAAAACTTCAAGACATCATACAATTTTGCCATTTAAGACTGTTTAAACCTTCAGGCACTTAGGTAACTTAATTTTTATATGAGGGAATAAATAGATTTAGATATTCAGAAGAAGATGAAGTCAGAGAGGGCTGTGCCAGGTGTTTCAGCTGTAGAAAAGCTTAAAGCATGGAAGGAGCAATGTAGCAGCAAAGCAGACCTGCTGAATTATTCATTACTGTCTTACACATTTCTGCTGCTGTACCATTATTTAGGAAAGAATATTATATTATTATTGATTACAGCTGTTGCTGACACGTTTCATTTGCTGGGAGATGTGTGTGCATGCCTTGTATTTCCGACACTTTCACCATCACCAGAGAAACTTATGTATGGGCTCGATTAAAATTTAAGAGGCTGGATGTTATACACACATGTACACACATACTCAGCATTTATCCCTAATGCTCCTGGTTTGGGCAGGGTGAGCTTGCTTCATGTGTCAGAGGAACTGCCTTCCCACAGACAGTGTTTTTGAAGTGATGAGACATATTTCTTAAAGGAGTACAAGCAACTTTGTCTTTACCAAAGCATCACCGGGAAATGGACTCCTTCACTGCAGCAACCCACCACCCCACACCACCATGGGAGCACATCCCAAAGGACCTTGGAGCTTCCTCTGCCGTGAGAGGAGGCATCGCTGTGGTGTGATCATGGACAACCATTTACACAGGGTGTCCTTTCCTTAGGCTGCTGCAGTTGCAGTTGCAGTTTACAAACAAACTTTTGCCTGAAGTTGGCTAAAGGCCAGAGGACCTTGATGGCTGTTGCAGCTAGTAGTATGTCTTATTTGAACAGGGAAATGCAATCCTGTTCCTCACATGCTTGAAAGCAAATTCACATGTGTATATATGCATGCAGATCTATCAGATTAAGAGAGATACCAGATAAGATGAATATCAATATGGACTATAGATTGAAATGTATCCCTATATAGATATATATGCCATTATTTGTGCTTTCAGATTTACACTAGAGCATTGTGAGATATTTTTAGACTTCTGATGATTTTTAGACTTCTGAAACAGTGTAGGAGATTTTCCTCTGTTAAGGAGAGGGAAAGGGAAGAAATAAACCAGATTTTTTTTTTTCTGATTTGTGTAGTTGATTGGTAAAGGAACACCTGGTATAGATAAAAAGGTACTGTGATAAAATCTATATTGTCTTGAAACAGTATTGAGGAGATTCCAAGTAGCTGTGGTGAGCTTGTAGGGGATTCTGCAACAAATTCAGTACAGAAGGCTGACAGAAAATAAACTGCTTATATCCTGGAGAAAACCCTTTCCTTACCTCTCTTTGCTTGTCCAAATCCATAAAAAGGAAAAAGAACAAAATCCAAGGAATCTTGAATGCTTTAGTAGAAGAATAATCAGATTTCCTTCCCCTGATTGAAAATCAACTTGGTGGAAATAAAATTCACTTTATACCAGACTTAATCCATGGTAAGACACTGATCTGTTGGAGTCAATGGCTGCTCGCCCAATGATTTCAGAGTAAGGGTTCACTTCTAATGGCCAGTTTTCTCAGGTGGCAAACAGTGATTAGATTCATAAATATCTGCTTCTGCTCAGATTTTAGAATAACCAGTTCACATTTAGCAGATTACATAATCCCCCAATCCATCAGTCATATATACAAGGCATATCCCTGTTGGAGATACCTGATTTGACAAAGCTTGAGCATCTTTAACTCTCTAAATACTAGATGAAGATTGCTCAATAGAGTATTCCATAATATGACTAGATAGTGTTACTTGCAGGTTTGTTGTTCTCTCTCTCTCTCTTTCTTTCTCAGCCTAGAAGAGATTTTTTTTAAAATTTTTAATTTTACTCCTTACAACTTGTATGACAAGATTGATTTTAAATAGATTTCTTGTCACCTGTGTTTGCAAGGACTCTATAGATATTGGATCAATATCTGAATAGAAATTTGTGAATATATCTTTAAAAATCATTCTTCAAAATGTTTGGCCTTTACTACAGTAAAAATGGGTGAATGCTGCAGATTTAAAAATAGGTTCTTAAAGGCTTTAATGCTTTTGCATCAAAAACATCTCTTACTTCTACTATTTAGTTATTGTGATTTACCTAAAAGAAATCCATACATAGATTCAGTCATTGTTTTGATTCTTGGCAGCTAGTAAAACGAATAGCAATAGATCTCTAAAAAAATATCAAGAATATTAAAAGCTACAGCTTAATCATTATTTATTTTCTAGAGATTTTGGTATATCTGAATAATTTTCAAGATAAGTGCCAAGAAAAAAAAAAAAAAAGAATGCAATGTATCTTTTACAGAATGCTCAGCAAAACTCACAATAATATGGTAGTGATTAGTGCAGAGCAATGCTTGCAGAAGTCATATAGTGCCAGTGATTATACTTCAGATCCACTATAAAAGCAAGCTGTTCCTGATGTGCTCCTCAAAAGTAGGACAAAATGTTCTCCATTAGTCTGTTGCTACTTAACATCTTTCTCTACGTCATGTCTTGATTTTTCTTTCATACCATCTGCAGAAAAAACATGTCTCTCAACCTGCAATATTCAGAGCTGTAAGAGGAATTAGGCTGTGTGAGAAATGAATCTTTTCATGGTTTTGCAGGGGCTTTTAAAAACATACAAAGAACCTGACAGGGTTTTTTTTATTTTTATCTTCAGTACAGTTGTATCATTGTTCAGATATAAAATCATATCTAAAATTCACATTAAAAATATAAATATAAATTATATTCAGTGATTTTATTCTAATTTTGCTGCCAAAATTTATGAACATTTACACCTTTATTCTCAACCTTAGTCATTAAGACTTAGAGCAATGTGAGAGCAGAACACTTCATGGGCCAGCTGAATGTACCTTTTCTTTCTCTAGAAATGAAAATATTTCATAAATATTTATACACAGATATGTTATCATTGTTAAACATGCTCATGTGTGTGCATATATATCTTATGTGAAGAAGGTTCCCACTCCGTAGAGAGCACTGTGTACGGTTATGACAATCTACTTGTGTCCCCTTGCCAGTGTGTCCCCTGAAGCAGAATGCTGATGATATGAGCCTGGATCCTGGTGTCCTACTGGACTGACACTGTGGTGCTGGGCATTTCACCAGCCCTGGCTGCCTCCTGCAGCTGCTTAGTACGTTTTCAGCTGCTTTTATAAGAGGTGAAGAAAGAGCCAGAGTGTGTTTCTTCTGTGGGGCAGCACTGGGATCTCTCAGGACCTATTGGTGATGAATGTGGAGTGGGAAAAGTGCAGAATAAAAATGAAGTAATACACCTAAATTCATTGAGCTTTTCAGATAGAGGAGCACTATGACCTACTGACACAGTGAATGGTGGCATCTTTTTGTAACATACATTTCTTCCTGATATAATAATGCTGTCTGTGCCCTAAAAACTAATGCCAAGAAGCTCACTGAATTATTCTATCTATGAGAAACACGGATGGTATGGAAAAAATTAGAGGCCTTAGTGGGGCTCAAAAATGCATTCTGCAATACAGTGACAAACTTGAGGCTTCTCAGTAAATTATAAATGTCATGACTGTAAGGAAGCACCTATGGACAAAGAAGGACAGAAAGCCCAGAAATGAAATGTCTTTGCCCTCTATTGACAGAGGGCAAAAAATATTGGGGGCTGCAACTTAGGATCTCATGACAGGCTGAGATATTGCGTGATATGAAGCTTTGTCTAAGCCAGTGAAAACTGGTGGAGATGTGCATTGAAGGAATGTCTCACTCACCAGTGTCCATGTGTCATGTGGCAGATTTCTGAGATTTTTAACATGTAGAATGTTCTCCTCCTTTGGTTCTTTTTCTCTATTTCAAAGATGCTCCCTTTCTCTCTCCCATATGGTTTAAGTTTTGGTTTTCTTTTAACAATGAACTTCTTTTGCTTAACAGTGAATATTTAATTAACAGTTACTCAAATACTCTCCAACTTCCACTCCAGGTATGGAAGTTTTGATGTTGTCTTTGGTTTTATTTGTTTATTTCCTTTTTTTTTTTTTTTTTTTTCTTTTCCTTTTTGTTTATTGGTTTGGTTTTGGGTTTTTTTCGTTTGTTGGTTTGGGTTTTTTTTGGTTTTTTTTGGTTTTTTTGTGGTCTTTTTGTTTGTTTTGTTGGGGTTTTGGGGGTTTTGTTTTTGGGGTTTTTTTTGTTTGCTTTGGTTTAGTTTTGCATGTTTGTTTTGTTTTGTTTCCTTTCTGTTGCTATTGCATCTTTCCCATTGGCTTTTTAATTTGGGAGTTTTTATCATTGCTATTTTTTGCAGCTCTCACTGGCATCAACATTTTCTTTTTTCCTATTCCATTTTGCTTCCCATGCTATATTTCATTCAGTAGTGAAAGGGAGATTGGCATGTATTTTGTGCCAAAAATTGAAGGGTTGGAAACAAAAGGTTTTACAGAAGTGGAGAGAATTATTTATTGAGGGAAAAAATTCTCAGTGATCTTTTAAAATTAATTGAAATACCTTCAGTACTGGAAACCCAAATATCACAGCGTTGTGAAAGAGCTTAGCCTAAAGCAGACTGATGCCAATAGAGGGATCACAAGTGATTTATAGTCAATTGGCATTAAAGCTGATTGAAATCTGTGACACTTCTGTGAAAAAGATGCCCCTCTCTCTGGGATTAACGAGCCTTAGTTTATATTTACAGTGTGAATATAGCTGCTGTTGCCATAGGATATGATTGCCTTTCATATTCTGCTGTGTACGGTGCCATGTACTGTACTATATTATGTAGCATGGTTTTAAAGATTTTTCTGTTTTCCATTTTGCAGTTAAGAACTGAGGCATGTACTGCTTCTGTGGCTTGCTTGGGGTAAGATGTGGATGTCTGTTTCAGAGCAAGGACTTGAATTTCAATATTGTGAGTCAATGCCTTAGCACTCAAACAGTTGCTACTCTCTGACACCTCTCTAGTAATCAGACCAAAAAAGTGAAGGGTAAAATGTCTATGGTATACCAAACTTTATATTGAATAAGAAACAGAGGGAAAGAATTAACCTAAAAAAGCCCATTCTGTAAAATGTTCTTATGCTATTGAAACTGGGCCACTTGGGCACCCAGGGATTCAAGATTCATGGATTTAGGACAGCAAACATGAAGGTGCTTGGTTGTATATCCCTGTGGCTGAATAACTCACCAGGGATACAGGAGTCTTAGAGATCTGCTCATTGCACTGTTCATGCATTTTATATTAGAAAGTTGTCAGGTAAAGAAAAAGAACGGAAGAATAATGGAAATTGAATCACCCCCTCCTCCCTCTGAAATAGGCTCAAGTTAAATTTTAGGCATAAATATAAAGTTTATTCTGCATTATTCTTGTGGAAAGTAGATATCTAAGACTGCTTGAATGAGATGTTGCAGGCATGCTCAGAACAAATGCCTAGAACATGGTGTGCTATGAATGCCATAAAATTGATAAACTCCATCAATTTCTGCATTTTTAATCCTTTATGCAAGTATTTTTGTTTGTTTGTTTTAAAGAATGCTATTTGTTCTTGCTGAGCATAAAAGTGGTACAGTTGTATAATCTAAATGACAACTGTCTGCAGTTTACCATGTGCCCCTGAACATGATGAATAATGGGTGAAAAGAGAAAATTTGGTCAGCAATAATATTGTCCCTTTAGTTGGCATCAGATCAATATGAGAACACTTTGGCATGTGTCTTCATGGACATGATTCTCACAGAACTGTAGTTATACGGAAAAAATGTTACGGCTTTAAATTCCTCTTTGATAAAATAGTTCTAGAATAAAACTGAATTGGTTGAAAGCCCTTTCCCTTTCTTTCCACTGTCTTCTACATCTGTGTATATCTTTCAGGTGTTTTTTTCTATCTTATTGTGGTTAATCATTTAACAATTTTCAGCAAATATTTCTTTGCCAGTATTCTTGACAAGTTTTATTGCTACACTTCAATGTCCTCCTCCACTTAGGGGTAGAATAATGTCAGTCATCATGCTCTAAAAAATAAATAAGGTAAATGCCATTTCTTTTCTTATTTTTTTCCTTTAGCAACGTGCTTTACTCTGTTTTCACTGTGAAAAAAAGGGGGTTTTTATTTTTTGGAGGGTAGCCCTATTTTGGGAAATTTTATAAAGAATATAGTTTCATGGACTTTAAGATTTGGACAAGGAGCAGCATCATCTTGATGGACACAGTTAAGTTTTATGCAGTGACTTGAGTAGATGTGTCCCATTTACATGCCTCTGTAATTTTAGAGATACAACCAGATTGCAAAATATTTCTTAATGTCTGTTTCAAGGCTAGTAAATAGGATCATAGAATTATAGAATCACTTATGCTGGAAAAGACCTTAAAGACTAATGAGTCTAACTATTAACCTAACACCCCCAAATCTACCAATAAACCACATTCTTAATCACCACATCCGCATGTCTTTTAAATACCTCCAGGGCTGATGACTCTACCATTTCCCTGGGCAGCCTGTTCCAGTGCTTGACAACTCTTATAGTGAAGAAATATTTCCTAATACCAAATCTTAACCTCCAATGGACCATCTTGAGGCTGTTTCCTCTTGTCCTATCACTTATCTATTGTTATCTGGGGGAAAAGACCATTGCGCACCTCACTACAACCTCCTTTAAGGTAGTTGTAGAGATTAAAAAAAAAAAAAAAAAAAAAAAAAAGAGCAAAAGTCTGTTATTTAGCTCAGAGAACAAGCAGTATGTAACAGCTCACATTCAGGAAGCTAGATGGTCCTAAAGACAAGATCACCAGTGTCTTGCTTGCAGTTTGGGGACTGTCTCCATTCCTAGATAAGCCCTGAACTGCACCACAGTATTTTCTATGACAGCAGTAGTCGCCTTAAAACTGCCAAGGACTGTGCCTCTAAACATGCTGACTGTGCCCTACTCCTGTTTAGTTCAGAAAGCTGAATGAACCTTTGATTTTTATAGTTCAATGACACTTTAAGAAGGAGCACTGCATACTGAGAAATGAGCTACATACATTATTACAGTTTTCTGCCAGCTACACTGAACCTCAGCAGCATCCTGCTCCCATAGTGGTTGGTATGTAGGGATTATACATCCAAAGAATGAATTATAAATCCCAGGGGATGATGAATCCCTGGGATTAAGCATGGATTTCCAGAACACAAAGTCTGTAGATGCAAACTCAACTGGGGACAAAGCCCAAAAGGGACACATGATTAACTGGGTAAAACAAGCATGACTGGTTCTAGGATACCACAGGTTTTTGAAAAGTCGTTCTGAAAAAAAGTGGTGATATCTGAAGAATTAAGGCTAATATTCTTAGTATGCACTGTCTGATAATTCTGTATGTATTGAGATGTCCAATTAAAAGAGTCATTATTAAAAAGCAGAGCTTTTGTCCTCAAGCCACGTATGTGCATGCTACTTGTGTGCTTTAACTTGGGAGAAGACTTCAATGAGTGAAAACCAGTGAAGAGGAATCAGATGCCTATCTTCTGAATATTTTTTGTTTTGGAAGGGCAAAATATTCAATTTAAGACATTGAGTTGCTCTCTCTAATCTGTCTGTATTTTTCATGGAGTGGTATTTCTTATCAGATGTATCCCAATATTCTTAATTTTCCTATCTTATCTTATAAAAGGCACCAGCAACATATCTTGCTGAATACTCCTATGTACTATGGCTACTCCTAAAATATTAATGTCTACTAAGATCATTATTAAAAAGTGGAGGGATTTTTTTTAGGCATAAGTGGACATGCATGTTGATACAGAAACACTCTATATGTCTCCCTCCCTTCCTCCCTTCCTCCCTTCCTCCCTTCCTCCCTTCCTTCCTTCCTTCCTTCCTTCCTTCCTTCCTTCCTTCCTTCCTTCCTTCCTTCCTTCCTTC
>VZUI01001541.1:0-54241 GCA_013401135.1 Cettia cetti
GGGTAGGTTGGTGCAGTGTCTGTCCGTGCAGTGTCCCTGGGTAGGTTGGTGCAGTGTCTGTCTGTCCGTGCAGTGTCCCTGGGTAGGTTGGTGCAGTGTCTGTCCATGGTGGCAGTGTCCCTGGGTAGGTTGGTGCAGTGTCTGTCCGTGCAGTGTCCCTGGGTAGGTTGGTGCAGTGTCTGTCTGTCCGTGCAGTGTCCCTGGGTAGGTTGGTGCAGTGTCTGTCCATGGTGGCAGTGTCCCTGGGTAGGTTGGTGCAGTGTCTGTCCGTGCAGTGTCCCTGGGTAGGTTGGTGCAGTGTCTGTCTGTCCGTGCAGTGTCTCTGGGTAGGTTGGTGCAGTGTCTGTCCATGGTGGCAGTGTCGCGGGGCTGTGGGACGCCCTCTCTGTCGCTGTCCCCGCAGCAGCGCCGGGGGCGCCTCAGGCCCGCTGGGGCGGGAGCGGCTCCGGGGAAGGACGGGAAACAAAGGCAGCGCCAGCGGAGCGCTCGGCCAGCCCGCAGGCGGAGGGGACGGGACAGGCCCCTGTCGGCAGCACTGCTGCTTGCTTTGCCTTACTCTATCTCAGATGTGGTTTGTAATTTAAATCTTGGACGACGAACGCTAAACGAGATTTGGTATTGAGAACACTCCATTAGGTTGTTTTCAAATTTCCAACCCAAATATGAATCCTCTGAAATGCTGTGTGTTAAGGCAGCTCACCATCAGATAAATTGAGGGTTGTTCTGCTGTTCTAGGATGACATACCCACGCATCCTATAATGACAAATGCATGCAGTACTGTACTGTTGATAATGCACTGACAGGACACCTTTATTATTTATTAGTTTTCTACAATTGTTCTGTAAGTGGAAGACATTTCTTTTTATTTAGAGTTTTGGGGACTTTTTACACCACTTGAGAGTACTTCTCTAAAGATCTCCGAAGATATGCTTTCTTTTACAGAGCAATTTGTTTTCCTCATTGACAAATAGTTGCCTGTCTAGGATTCAGCTTGTAAAATACAGGTAGTGATTTTCTTGGGTTTGACTCTTCGATGTTTTCTTCTCACAAACATATTTTCTGGAGCTGTGCATGCTGTATTTTAAATGCAGATAATAAAGAAAGCTGAAAAAATGAAATGTTTGCAAAGACACTAGTCTTTTGTCTAACACAGAAAGATGGGTAAACAAAATTGGCTTGCTGCTGCGCAGCACCTGCTTTTAACGTTTTCCTTGAATCTGCACTAGTTATACAGTATTTAGGATGTCTCTACATCTCAGTGGTTCTGGAGCACTTGATCCTCACTTCAGCTGTGGTGCACCTGATCATTATGCCACCATGCAGGCACCTTATTTACATCTCCTTCAAAAGTTATTGTTACTGTGAGAAAAAACCCTAACTTCTTGGGAGCTATAGAAAGCTATAACCTGCACTTGAAAGGTACTTATGCACATGACTAATTTGAAACACATGGATAATCCTATTAAAATCAGTGGGACTACTTATGCATTTTAGGGTAGGCACCTGCCTAAGTACCTTGGTAGTTCAGAATCTGTCACAGCAGCAGAGCCTGAGCGAATTCCAGGCCTTGAAAACTAGGAGAAATGCCAAGACTTCATGAGATTTTAGGTTGCACAAGCAGTGGCACCAGTTAGAACCATTAGCTGGCTAGGAATGGAATTCAGCTGTTCTTTGGAAAAGCTGATATGTCTTAGAGTTATTGAGTTTTATTGTTTGCTAATTTGTGGGTATTTCACTTGGAACTGAAGTGGTCACGTGGCACAGTAGAGGATGTCTTTCAACTTTCCAGAGTGCAGGAGCTGTGAGGTCTACATGGTGCAAATACTGTGGATGTAGGATGAGAAGGTGGTGTGATTTTTTTTTTTCTTTTTTTTGTGTAATGAGGGTGCATCCTACAAGCAAGTGAGCAGCAGAAGTGCCACATAAAGCTTTGCAGTAGCAAAATGAGCAATAAAAATATATTTCCTGCAGAGGCCTTGACATTCCAATTACAATCAGGTAGCTTACCTGTAAATACTTCTACATGAAAAAAAAACACTAAATAAGATAACAAAATAAGTTCTGTTGCAGGAAGCACTAAGATTCAAGTGTATGATTTCAGAACCTTTCCTCACTTGGCAGTGGGAGGGGCACAACATATTTTCATGTTAACAGGAACTGATAAACAGGCTCTCAGTATTTTCTTGTCAGTGGCTCTTTGTTTGTGATAAGGAAATTGCTGGACTAGACTTCCCAGGAATTTTTGCCTCTTACAACTTCCTGTTGCTGCAGGCATCAGCAAAACCTCGCAGCAGCAGCACCAGCTGCTGAATGAGGACATCTGACCTAAGTCAGGCAGTCCCAAAATGTAGCTGAAGGTACTGCACACACCCAGCACTGACTAGTGCCTCACTGCACTGCTGTCAGGGCTGTGAGTCCCACAGAGACATTCTCCTGGGTTCTGCTGCAAACACTTGTGCCTCTTCTCGTTGTTAACATCACTTCTTTTGAAGTATTGGCAGCAGATCAACACTTGTACTGATCAAAGGCTTCCAGATTTGGTGATTCAGATGTAGGGACTTCTGTTCTTTACTGAGTTAATGTTATCATTAAGAGTGTATGGTACACTGGGAAGATTCATGATTGTGTAGCTGGAGAAAAATATTCTATTGACAGATTAAACTGTATTTCAGGGCTTTGTTGAAAAAGTTTAGTTTGTATGAACAGATAGATCATAGTACAGTGATGAGGGAAATGGCATACACTTTTCTTGACAGGCCATCTAGGATAGCTTTTAAGTTTATCTGAGATGCTGACATAGAAAAATAGCCTTGCATGTAGTTCTGTTGACAAAATTATGCATGTCTGCTAGGCCCAGAAGACAGGGAATCAGACAGAGATGTTTATATCCTTAAACAGATTTTTGTGAAGTAACAAAACTAGTTTACCGTGCCTGACCAGCAAAGTGATCAAAGGTGAACTCTCAAGTGGCTCTGCCTGATTTCTGTGCAGCTGAGCACAGCACTGTGCACATGTACAAGTATAAGATTGTTCAGGAAAGACAAAGCCCTTACTGTTGTTACTGCAGGTGGTTATTTCAGTAGGCTGGTAAAAAGCAAACAGAATTAACTTGCCATATGTACATTTATCAGTCTTCATGACAACACTACAGAAACAAAGCCTGAAAAAGTCTATTTTGCAAAACAAAATGTTCAGGTGGATTGTATGGTGGAAAATATCCTTAATTCTGCTAGCAAATGGCATAATGTCTTTGCATAAAATGGAGAGGTAGGACACCTTGTATCTCACTGACCTCTTGTTTGACTAAGTTCCCTTAGTGAGGGCTGTGGGCCATGGATAATGAACGTATTTGGCTACTTGTGTGTGCTGCAGGAAAAGGCAGTCTAGAGCCTCTGGAAGAAATATGGGAAATGAAAAATCCCTTAAATTCAGGGTTGTATAGTGCCTCACTTGTTTTAATGACTTAAGTAAATGATTATACCCTCAAAAACTCCCCTTAAAAAACCCTCACTTTTGCAAACTTAAAACCAAGGAGGCGCAGGATGGGGAGGAATGAGCGAGAGTTAGTGAGAGAGATGTGAGTAGTAGCTTTTTAAAAACATCAAATATCTTGCACTTCACAGACTTAAAATTCATTTGAATATATTGGAAGCACAACAGTGTTTCTACGAATGACCAACCATACAGCACTGGAGAGAGCTTGCCTGTTCAGCCAATATTGTTAACCTCTCTGAAAAGAAAATATCTAGAACATATGTTTGTATTTGTGTACCCACATAGCATATTTTTATCCTTCAAAGCACTTTAAAATAATGTTGCAGTGCTACTATGGGATAGATGGATATTTTTCTTAATTTACAGACAAAAAGACCTTGCTTCTGAAAACTTAAAAACTTGTCTAAACCTGATGGTATTGCTGAAACAAATATGTACTGTTTCTACTTTTAGTTTTTCTTGAGTAAGAATTCTGTGGCTTTAGAAAAACAGTCCAGAAAGGAAGCATTTCCTAGATAGATATGTATATGTTGTTTTGAACCTGAAGGTGGTGTGTTGTCCTGTATGGGAACACAGAGTCATAGGATCATTTAGCTTGGGAAAAACCTTTAAGATCATCAAGTCCAGCTGTCAACCTGACACTGTCAAGTCCACCAAATGAATACATGAAGTATTAAAGCTGAAGTTATATTGCTGTTTGAGCAGTAATAGCCAATTCTGTCTGACTTTGTTATTTCTTTCATGGAGTTGGAATAAGAAACTACTCACCTCCAGAGATTCTTTTATTTGGTGAACATTTTTCTCTTTAAGGTAAATAGACCTAAGACTTGGTTTAAAAAAAAAAAATAATAAATTGTGTTAGAAACGTAGAAGCCTTTTACTAGGACCAAATAGTCCTAAAGCCATGATCCCCTGGCTAGCCTTCAGAGTCAAGTGCCACAAATAGGATTGCACAGAGAAAGGTCTCATTGTTGAGGAATCTGAGTTGCCCCCACCTTTTGTGAAAAGCCACCCATGAACACGGAATAAATTCTTTGTTAGAAGTGGAAGGAATGTTTTTAGCTTGAATAAGTTAATTTGTCCGTGTTCCTAAATACAACAGTAACACTGGAGTATGTACTACCATACAGATGTCTGCTTTCTCCTGTCCCCACCCCCAGAGAGCCTACATGCCTGTATTTTGCCCAAAGATTGCAAAGTGTAGAGAACAGAAAACTAATGGCCATGGTTCTGATTAATAATAGCAATTAAAATATTTGTTTTGTTGCAACAGTGTGTTATATATCCTTAATATTTTTCTGCATTCTTCTGCTTCTTAGAAAAAAAACCTCTAAAGTATTTCATAAATATGCATTTATTTTAAATTTGAATAATGAAAATTAAGATTTCATTTACTTTGGAACTATTTGATTACTCAAGTCTTGAGTAATGTCTTCTCACATAGCTTTACTATATATGTAGCTTTCCTTTTTCCTTTATTTTTTCCTTTATTGGTATCTGTGTCCCAATCCCGATGTAAACACAGTCTTTTGCTTTTCGTGAGATTTTATTTTTTAAAATCCAATTTGAATTATAAAATGTTGTTTCTCTAACTTTGTTAGAATGGACAGAATCAAATAACATCTTTTTTTTTTTTGTAACTTTACTGAAGAGAAGTTAAGAGAACACAGGCAGAAGCACTTCCATGTACTTCTTTGTCCCTCTTCCCCCTTCCCCTTTCCCCCCTTGTCTGGCATGTTATAATAATGCAATGGTGTAATCCCAATTTCAGGTACTGCACAGTCCACTTCAGAAGGACAAGTAGAATACAGAGCTCTGTCTGGAATTTGCTATATGGCATGGTACCATTTCATTGGCCTTATCTGGACTAGTGAATTCATTCTTGCCTGTCAGCAGATGGTGATTGCTGGCGCAGTGGTTGCTTGTTATTTCAACAGGTGAGTGCAGAATTTCCCCTTGATAGTTTTGGGGATTTTTCAGCATTTACTTTCAATCTTTTTCTAGAAAAAATAATCTCAATTAGACTGCCGTTTATGTCAATATCTGGAATACAATTTATTATAAAATAATGTTGCTTGTTGCAAGATTTTGAGTAAGATTTTACAATGTGCATGAAATTAATGTGACTCTCCCCTGCTGCTGGAGATGCTGGGCCAAGCTGGGCCTTGATATAAGCCATTAGAGCTCTGTTGGCTCTGGGGGAATTATCATTCAGAAGGCAAAGGCTGCATTGCAGCCTTTTCCAGGAGACTGTGTTAGCTCCAAATGAGAAGCAATTTATTGTTCCTTAGTAATTTCATGTATTCATGGACAGTTTGACCTCTTTGTAAGTGCTCATCCCTGCTCTGGGTTTCCATTTGTTCTGCCTGCATAACTGCTGGTCTAATACTTTTTTTCATTCTGAGCAGATATTTTCAGTTAACTCTAAATTCTTTAACACTATAAAGTGTTTAGATATGTGCGAACAAACTTCCTTGAATATTATATACCCTGGAATGTAAATGTGGAGGAAATGAGGAAAAGTAAAATGAAATTAAATTGTGTTTATGAACTCATTGCAGGGGAAGATTTAGGTCTCACAATACGTTGTTGAGTTTTTTGACAATGGAGAGAGCATTTTCCTGATAAATTTTTTTCTTGTGAGTATTTTCTGAGCTCTCTCATCCTTGGTGCTCTGTTCCTCTGTGGCCAGTGATGAGATTTTCTAATCTGTGAAAAACTGGCATTTTAAGGCATGTCTTCATTTTGTATTAGAGGAATATCATAATAACCTCAATTTGTTGAAAAATTAACTCTTGAGGAAGGTGATGTGAGACTGAAGTGGGGAGCCTGGCCAGAGAGAGCCTGGGGCCCTTGGAGCGCTGGGGGTGGCTGCCCAGGGCCATTTGGCTTGGCCAGCTGTGAGGGATGGATTTAGCCTTCTCTGAAACTTAGGAAGCGGGGTATCTGTTGTGTGGATGGTCTCCAGAATGTATCCTTGGATGTTTCAGCCACAGATCAAGAGGCTGCTGCTGGAAGGTCTCCAAATGGTGTGCTCCCCATTGCCCAGCTGAGACACCAGCCAGGCTCTGCTTGCAGGACTGGCTCCACAGGGTTTTCCTGCAGCAGCCAGTGGAGCTGTGCTGTCCTGGCCAAAGCAGCAAGGCTGGAAGAGCTAGGGCACAGCAAGTGCCCACCCCTGGTTTAAGCAAAGTTTTATCATCCCATGCAAAAAGCCAAGGCAGGACAAGGTTTAACATGTGTATCAGGAGCCTGTCCCTGAGAGAATTAACTGCACAACAGCTGTGCCACTGAAATGGTGCTTAGGTAAGAGCAAACAAAACCGAAATTGTTGCTTTTATATAGGTTGAAATCTTTTTGAAAGAGTGACATAGTCACACCCTTCTATTTTACATGCTATAATAGGACCTTAAAAGGGAGAAACTCTCATTTCTGATATCTCTTTTTTTAATGCTGAAGCACTGGAATTGCCATGGCTTTGCTGCTGTGGATAATGAGCTGCTCTTTTCTTGTAAGCACATTGATGCACCTCATTTTTAGCTGCTGAATACTGAGGCACTAAAGGTTCATTTAAATTGGCTTGAGAAAACACAGGAAAGTAAAGTAGTTCTGCTGAGATCTTGGGCTGTATGCTGCAGTGCATTTTGGTGCAATACACCACATAAATCCCCAAGGCAAAGGCACTGTCCATATCTTGTTCATGCAGAGCAGGGAAGCACCTGTAGAAACTGCTGTGATGACATTTACTGCTCTGCTAGGGGCTTCCGTTTTCCAGCTATTTTTTACTGCTGCAGGAACTGGCTGCCAAGTACAGAAGGTTCCTGCTCCCAATTGTATTGCTATCATTTTGTACAATACCATTGAGAGCTCCTCTTGCTTGCCAGGTGACCTGCTCTGTGTTGAGAGAGTTGTGTCTGCAAGGGGAAATGCAACTGTTCTGTGGTGGTAGTCCCTTGTCCTGGCCTTTAGGCTGCCAGCACAGATCCACAGAGATGCAGAGCAGTGCAGGAATGGGGAGAGGGTGGTTGGCCGCAGCAGCAGCCACACCAGCAAGGGCAAGGGCTATCTCGAGCTGTTCCAGCAACTCTGAGCTTGTCTGCTGAGTGTTTTTAATGTATTCCCTGGGGCAGCATCATAAAGGCATGTCACAAGAGTTTGTTTATGGGATCTTACAGACAGGCTTTCTTCTTGTCCTGTAAGTGCTCTGAGGAAATGGGACAGCCTTCCCCTGTGGAAATCTCCTTCCACAGCACACTCAGCAATGCTCTGCACGACCAACAACCAGCCACAGCTCAGTTGCAAATGGGGTGGGCAGGGGGTAATTTTACCTGGATTAGCTTTACAGGATATGTATATTTGGCCTGTAATAGCATGACTGAAAATGGATTTTGCCTTCCTTTACTTTAGATGAAACATGAATACATTAAAGATGTCATTCATTTAATTAAAATATTTAGACTTTTTGCTTAAAGATTACATTTTGCAACTGGTAAAAAGGGCTCGGTCTTTTAAAAGCCCTTCTTGTTACAATTGCTGTTTCACATGAGGGTGTATTCTCACCTTGATGTGCTTTGGTGTTATATATTTATTTACATTTGCAGGAAGATGAGCCTTTCCCCCTCTCTGGGAGTAAAGAAAGGTGATATGATAACTTGACCCATGTCACAGGCATCACTGTCCCTGTCTGAGCTTCTTTAGTAGCTCCAGTGCACATATATCACTGCACAGATTTGAAATTAAGGGTTGGGTTATCTACCTGACTAAGATGTTCAGTACTACAATTTCCAAGAGAAGTGAAATACATATCTCTCCCAGTAAGTCAAAAATGAAGGTTTTGAGCACCAAAGTCCTTGAGAGATGAACTAGAACAAAATTTAAAGGCTTCCTCTTCCTATGTATCTGCAATATTTATGGACATCCTTTGCTGTGCTTACATACTTGACCTAAAAGAGCCACCAGCATGTATGTCAGACCTGTCCCATATGGCTTTGAGATAAGGTTAAAGGGCAGATGGAAGTACAGCCTTTTGGTGCCTGTTAGTTTCATAATGTCTGTTTTATTACAATAAATCTTGTAATTTGAAAATTATTTGAAAATTGAGATTCGTATTTACTTGAGGAATAGAAGATTCACTCAATAACATTTCTGAATTATTTTATACTTAAGTTATTTTTAGACAGTCTTTGAAATTGGTGAGGCATGAGTGAAGAAAACTGTAAGCATAGCTCTTAAGAGAACAGGATTTTAAAGAAATAAAGAAATATCCTTTCCTCCCATTCAAATGTCTATGTCTGTTGGGTTTGTCAAGACGTTTTTTTCTTCTTACTAAAATGTTTTAAAAATGAAAGCCAAGATGCAGTGTTAAAAAAGATACTGAGTGTCACAGAGCTCACAAGTGAATGAAGGCAATTGGCAGTAGTGAAGAAATAAAATTATTAAAAGATAATGTGGTATTGAATACATGTCCACAGGAGTTTGTAATAGTAGTGTTGTATGCAAATCAAACAATCTCATGATAACATAAACCAGAAATACCAAAGAGGAAAAGCAAGCTGTTCAGTCTTACAACCAACCAGGCAGGTTCCCAGAATTCCCAGCTCCCTTGTTCACGTGCAGTGGAGTTCATGTGCACAGTTCACATTCCACTGCATATTGGATTGTATGCTTGTGCTAAAATCACTTCAGGATTGCAGCCATATAATGCACAAAGGGTGAAACTTCAGCCTTGAGAGCAATAGGAGTAGGTGGATGATTGGCTCAATCTTGAGCTGGTTTATAGTTATAATCATCACCTGTTGCTGTGTTTAGCCTGTTTCCTACTCTGAACCAGAATTACAAGGAAGATCTGTTCTTTTTCTACTCTGTTTGGAGGCAAAGCAAAATCCTTGTCAGACCCTATTCTTTTGCTAATTCCTTTGCTAGGAAAAGGTGGTGTGGAAAAACATCCAAATATGTAAAAAATTATCTAAACTAAGCCTTAAATTTTGACATTTAGTCATGTTAGAAATATCAAAACTCTTCTTCATTTTTCTCTTCAGTAACAAGCACATTATTAACACAGGAATAAATTTTCTCCTTTCTGTGTTTCTTATCACTACTTAAACTTTACCTTGGAGAAACTTAATAATTAATATTCTGAGATCTAACTGATGCTGTCATATATAAGCAAGCGTTTTGGGGAGAAAAAAATAATGGCTTAATATGAATAGAATAATTCATCCACACTAAAATACATGTGTTTCTAACACAAACCTGATGACTCTTAAAAAACCCCAAACTGCCTTATTCAATATAAAATTCCATTATCCCCCAAGCTGTTCCCCTGGTTTTAAGACAAAAATAATAAATGTAACAACTGCTTTGCTGGAATTTCCTATTTCAAATAATGTGGTATATTCACATATTTAAATACAACTTCTCTACTGCAAAGGTTTTTGTGTTTTGAATGAACTGCAGTGATACCTTCAGGATTTTTGCAGTACTGTAATCCCTCTCTTGAATATAGTGTATATGATTTAAATCCTTGCTGAAATGAGGATTTAATAAAAGTATACTTTTAGAGCTTCTTAGCCCAAAACCAGTCACTCTCTTATTTGTGCCTTTTTATTTTTTAATTTCTTGTGCAAAGTAGTCATTTTTCAAGATAAAAGAGGTTTGAAGAAATCAGGCTTCAGAAAGTCTGAAAACAAAGCTTCTTATTTGTGACATTAGGGCTGATCTTTATGTAGCTCCTTAGTCAAACTGCTGCTGGTTCTGTTGCCTAACTAAATATTTCAGGGTTGGACCAGTTGCTTAAGAGTTACTTTACGAAAGTCTAATTATGAGTATTGATCAGTGTGGGGGTTTTTATCTTGTGAACCATTTTTAAAGGTACTTAGAGTGTTTGTCTAGTTGATTTTTTTTTTTTACAGCATTTGACAAGGGGTGAGGAAATGTCTTTAAATAGATTTCCTGAGGTTTATATAAATTCTTGAGAGCTGTGTCATATTACTGTCTGTAAATGACTGACATTAAACTGACCTTTATAAAGGCAGCAAAATAATAAAACTTGTACTTAGGCCATATTTTATCTTTGCTTTCTGACTTTGGCAGAAACATTATTTTTATAAAACAATACAGGTTAGTGTGCACTAGAACTACAAGTTTTTAGTTCAGATTATAATCCTAAACATAGAGTATGATATTCCTTTTTTATTGTATTCCATTTTAAAAGAAAGCCTTTTCTGTGGGAAAAATTTTAATCATTTTAACCAAATTTAAAACCAAATTTGGCCAAATTGCAATTATAAAGTAGATAGTAGCTCTCAAATTTACAAGTGAGAACTTGTGATTTTATTTTCTAGTTTTAATTCTACCATTAAAGAAGAAATACTGGATTCATTCCCTCAAAATAAAATCTTGCAGAACCAACAGTCAAATGAAAGATTGCAAAGAATACAAGAGATGACAAAAACTGGAGAGAAGTGTTCAAGGAGTATTCTCAGATATTGTTCACTCACTTCTCCTGTTTTCCATTGCAGTTTTTTTCCTATATATTTTTCTATTCCAGAAAACAGTAATTGCTTAAGAATTAAACTAACCCAGAAGTTATAAATTTGGTGGCTTTTCTTTGGACTTAGGTGAACATTTAGATAAAGTCAGTAGAAAAGCTGGAATAGTTCAATTAGGAAAGGAGATAACAAGCTTAATTGTTAAAATTCCCAAATGCTGAAAAGACACAATGCTTATCTTCTTAAATAAGGTGCTAAAGCATTTTAAAAATCATTTGTTTTTCTTTCTAGAAATAAAAATAACCCACCACCTCACCCAGTCCTGTCTTCCATATCAGTTCTTTTCTGCTACCATCTAGGAACTGCTGTAAAAGGCTCATTTCTCATCACAATACTGAGAATACCAAGGATTGTTCTTTTGTACCTTTACAATTCCCTAAACCAAAAGGTAGGTAAATACTTCTGTAACACTATAAAAATAGTAGTTCAAAGATGAGATCATGGGGCAAAGAAGTTAGGAATATATTTCTTGCTTAAAATAAATGATATTGCTATTGCTATCTATTATTAATAGATAGATTTTATCTTTTATCATGTTTTCTTCATTAGGAAAGCTTTTTTCCTCCCAACTCAGATATCAGTGCTTCCTTTTTATTCTCAAGTCCGATATTTTTTAAAGCAGAAAATACCAATATTAAACTCACCTTTATTTAGTGTTTTTATACAAAGGTTTTTGTGAAGAAGAAAGAAAAAAATATTGGCAGACTGGTCTATTAAAAATTTTTGCATCACAAGTATTTAAGAATCAAAAGTAAAAATACTATTATTAGGTTTAAGATCTGTTATAGAAAATACTTCATCTGCCTTGTAATATGCTTTTATAGAAAGCATGTATGTAATCAAAAATGTTCCTGGGAGTTGTGTAGTATCCGAGAAACATCTTTTAAGATACACTAACCCTAGGTCTGGGCTGGGTTTGAATGTTCTTTGCCTTCTTTTTACCTTTCATGCTTCTCCATATCTATTATACTCTGCTGGACAGAACACCACTGTAGCTAATTATGATACTTTTGCAAGGAGGGAGGACTGTTATAAATGCACAGCTCTGATTTTAGGAGAAGATTTACGAAAGGGTTTTAAATTTAGATTTTTTTTCCTCTAGGATTGGCCTTGAAAATGTTATGTATAGTTATGACAGGGTATTTACATTGATCATACCTATGAGGCATGTGTTGGGTATAGGTCATGAATGTTTAAATAGAAACACCTTGTAATAAAACATTTGAAAAGTGTGGTCTGGATTTATGTTGCTTTCATATGAAAGTTTTGGTTATAAAACTTGGTGAGTTGTGTTAACTAAGAACATTATATAAAGACAGTAGGTGGGATCACTTAGAATATTTTTTGCCTGTAGAGAAAGCAGGATTAGTGAACTTGCTTGTTATATGGTTTTGTAATCTGAATTACTGTAGATTTAATTAGCAAAGAAAGATTATTTGTGTCTGCAGCACTGTGCTGCAGGCTGCTTTTGGTCCAGTTCCCAAGCATTCAGTGACATGACCCACAGCTGTAACTGCTGCTAAAGAGACTAGAAGGTGCTCTGGCCAGCTCATGTCCTCAGTCCTTGCAAGGATGCCAGCAAGAGTAACCTTGCTCCTTCTCATGGCAGAAAGGACAAGCTACGGCCCCTTTCACTGAGGGCCAGAGTACTGGCACTAAAGGATGGAGAAGTGACACTGCATTCCTGTAGAGCTCACCCAGACTTCCCCACCCTTGCAAAAAATGTTGCTGTTCTCTGTGAACAGAGAAGAAGTCAGGGGCCTGCAAGCTTGCAGGCAGATCTACAGATGTTTTCTACACAGCAGTCTTCAAGCAGAATCAGAGAGGAGATTGTTGGTGAAATCCTTGCTTTAGGCTTTTAACAAACAGTCCTTACTGAGATAACATAGCTTTAGTAAAAACGTCTCTCCAGCAATATATAGCAAGACTAAAGTATTCTCTGTCAGGAGTTTGCATGTACAGTCCCTGTTTCAAAGGTGTTATTCCTGTAATATTTTCATGAACCTTTTTGTAAAAAGTTGGGAGGTTTGTGGTTTCTACTTAAACAGTAATAGTTGTTAGGACCTGAGTTTTCTATAGTGACTGGAAGATCTTGCTTTCTGAAGATAAAAACATTCTGACATCTGGAAAAATAAGATTAAAAAACCCCAAGTATCTGTGAACTGAATTTCCTTTTGTTAAGAAAAACAGCCACTTAAATATGGAAGGCTACCATGAATACCAAAGTGTCTTGTTCTTGTCTTGCATCATCTCTGTGATGAGCTGTTCTGAGCTCAATATGTGATGGGGGAACAAACCCTAAGCTTTACTGCTCAGTTTTTCCTATGAAATTAATACACATCAATGGTCTATGAATTGCCTGTTCTAATACTCTGTAATGTATTGCTCTGAGCCAAAACCATGCACGTTCATATAAGCCCTTCTACCCATTCTTTTATTTTTGTTCGTTAGGGTACCGGTCATTTCAGAACTGTGAAAGGTTTTTGATAATCAGGTTAAAAATCTGTCTCTGTACTCCCTGATCACTGTGAAGTACTTTAAGGATTACTGATTTGCCTGCCTGTTTTTCTCCCCCAGGCAGCTGTAAGCTCACAAAGCTGCTTGCAGCATTTATTTTCTTTTCCCGGAGAAGAATCTTCCACCCACAGGAAGAAAAAAAATAAATATGCGCAGCTCTTCAGTCGTTAATATTGAAGGGTCTGAATGAAAAACAAATCCTAATGGAAATATCTGCTGCCTAAGTGAAAATTTTATTAAAGAGTCAGTCACCTGTAAAGCAAGATTTTTTTTACAACAGTGAGGCTAATCATGTGTCCAGTAACCAATCATTTCATTTTATTGCAGAAGAATGCAAAGCGCCTGTTCAACTGCTGTTTCTGCTGGGTTTGCTTCCAGAAAAGTTGCTTAGGATGCTTTAACCAGGTATGTTCTGTCATCTCTGCCCCTCAGCCCAGTCTGGATACCATGGTTGGTGCCTGACCCTTAGCATGGCTGAATGACACAGCCTGTGCATGCAGGCCAAAGTCTCCTGCTGGCCACCTAAATTAAACAAATGAAAAAGCCTCCAAGTGTAGATGAAATTTGGTGCAAAGAAACTAAATTGGGAATTGACAAATATGCAAGATGCTAGCTTTTAGAAAGCTTATTAATACAGCTTGAGATAGCCTTTTCAGAAAGCTACTTGCTATTTCTATTGGTAAGAAGGCTTAACATTTTGTTGAGCCAACAAAAACATTGTGCCAGACAGACTCCTGAAACACAGAGAATCCAGGTAGGAGGAAGCAACAAAGAATTAGTAAAAATACCTGGAGATGGGACATTAAACTACTTACAGTGTTTTCCACCTGAAAGTCCTGAATAAAGGAACTTAAATTCCTAGTCTTTGCCAGTATCAGTAGATCTGGAAATACAAACCATGATGGTTGTTTAAAAGGTGTTTTAATTGGAAATGGATGATTTCTGACATACAGTTTTACAGGTACTTGACCCATCTTTTTACCTTCACAATTCTTTTCTTCATATGTATTCCAGATTTACATATATAATTGTAAACAGTTTTTTGTCTTTGTCATTGTCTTGTCTTTATCTGTGAGGACTGTGATATTCTTAATGTGAAGGGAAGTCATATGTTCACTCTGATTCCACTCTCAGCTGAGTTCTTCTCATTGCTGAGGGTAGTAGTGAAGTAAACAAGACAATTCTGATAAAGCATCTGACTTCTCCTTTTAAGTAGGTGCACAAATTAGGTTTAATCTTGGAGAGTTATGAAGAAAAAGTTTTCAATTTAGTTCACCCTAGACTGAATACTTGGGTAGTGAAATCTCTGAATTTTCCAGGCTTACTTTTTCTAGGTAGGTCTTATAGTCAGTGAGAAATATCAGAGTTCATTTTGCCTCCAGGCTTTCCATTTGTAGTCACCCTTCCCCTTGACTTGGCTTCCTGTCTTTCAAAGAGATATCCAGCATCCTAGTGTTTACTTTCTCCAGCTGTTGTCTGCTATGTGTTTGTTAAAAGAATTAATTACTGTAATGTTTTTCCTTTTGTTTCAGAAGGTTGTATTGTAGCTCTTGTTCCCTTAAAAGATTTCCTGTTTCCTAATCTATTGTTGGCAAATCTCTGTTTTTATATGAGTTGTGGTTTTTAATCTAATGATCATAATACAGTGTTTGCTTTTTTTTTTTTTAATATCTTTTTAGCAAAGGTGATAGTAGTCCATATGTTCCAAATCCAGGGCAATTTGGGCAACAGTTAAAGAAGAAAAAAAGCAAGAAGAGGCTGCAAGATTTTAATAGAACTTTTGTCAGTATGAAATTTAAACATTGGTCTTTGGTTATTGCACCTCGAAGAGTAATTCATGGGTCTAATTATATATATATATATTATTTTTTCCCTATAACTAATCTGTTCAAGGCTAGTTCTTAAAAAATGTTTTTTGACTACTATTGAAAGCCTTAGTCTTTGATTCTGTAAAATCTGTGGCCAAATGTAAAAGAGAAAAGACATAAAAGAAGGAAAAAAAGTTAGCAGTTTAAAGCAGCTTTGACATATTTCTTGATTAACAGAAGTAGTGAACTCTTAAGAGCTCCTACTGAGATTGGTGGAAGCTGCTGGGAACAACGTAGAAATTTCCCACAGATGTTGAACATGGGCCTGAGGGTAGGACTTGAGAGGGAGGGGTTAAAAATTGTACCTATGTTTTTAACTTTTTCTTAAAGAAGTATTCTTTAAGTTCAGATTTTGATTTTTTTGTAACCTAAAATGTGGAACAGCTGTTGTAAAGGTTGGTCCAAAGATCATTGTGTACATCAGCATTCCTCACTTTTTACTAAACTTTTGCTTTTTATTATAGTATTACTTTCACTATAATGAAAAGGATATAATTACCCGAAGCTCTAAAATAAATAACAAAAAAAAAAAAAAAAAAAAAAAAAATCTGATCACTTCTGCACTATTTTCTTCAACTTGTTGTTAAAATGCTTAGGTAATTTAAATCCTTTTTGTTCCTTCATTCACAAGTTTAATCAGGATTAAACAGAGTACTTTGTTTTCCCTCTGAGAACTTGCAGATGAGAAACAGGTGCTGGAGGAAGTAACCCTGGTGATAGAATACAGGCTTCTTTCTTCCCATGCAGAATCAATCAAGTACTTAACTATGTTATCTAAGAGTACTTTTTGGACTTCAGTACCATCCTGCATGTGGGATTTAATACTGGCTTTAATAGTTGCATGCATCCCTGAAGTGACTTATTCTCTGCAGGCTTAGTTAAGTTTTGTTGAGTTCTCCTGGAAGTTAACTGGAACATGCCAGAGTTACCCTGTCATCTTCCCATCACGACAGAGTGCTATGCTAGATGCTGGCAGTTGTCATATTTGCAGGGGGGGTTGTTGGAGGACAGATAATGTAAGCCTAGTGTCCTGTGCAGATTGCAAAATGGACACTTACATTCAACCTTCCTAAATTTCTCTTGGATTTGCAACTGGATCCTGTGCTAAACTGTGGTGTAGTGTTGCTATGTGCTGTTAAACAGTTCACTCCTTAAGCTGTTCCACTTCAGTCATGGGCAAAGTGATTCATGTGTGTGTATAATCCATTAGCAACAATTGTAAAGCACTCTGGGTTCTGTGGCTGAAAAGTGCTTTGTGAATATAAAGTCACTATCCTTACTTGACAGTTCTGTTTGCCAACACTTGTCAGAATTACCACAGATTTTTCATCTGGCTCTGATGGTTTCAGTATGTTCCAGATAAATATATACAGTCATCTCAAGTAAAATCTAGGAGATTGAAATTTTTCTTCCGTAAAAACAATATTCTGGTTTTTACTGTGGTTTGGGAATTACAAGGTCTGTGTCTCTCCTGCTTTCCTAAGTTGTAATGGTAGTCTTAACTTCAGATCAAACATCTAAGTACTCACATGTTGTCCCTTTTAGAGCTTTGTTGCAGTGCAGTGACTTTTTTAAAAACAATGCAACTGGATAGTTTTGCTTTTCTGTGTCTGTTCTGGGTTTGTCTGCAGCCAGTTGGCAAAGTGACTCCTCCAAAGTGCAGTGCCTGGGTTTCTAAATGGTTGCTGAGCAGGGTCTGATTTCTGTGTTCATCAGCATGGCTGTTGCAGTGGATCCTTCTGGGCTGTCAGTGAACTCAGCAGTGTGTGAGCCCCATTTCCCAGGGCAGAGACCCTTCCCTGAGACCAAAAGCTAGCAGTTGTCTAGTGTAATAAACCAAAAGCAAGTCTGTATAATGGCTGTATATCCAGGGCAGTTGGTTGCCTCTTAAACTTTGGATGGAAGCCTATCAGGAGGTGTCAGTTAAATGCCTTGTGGAGAATTCACCTAGATAAAACCAAAATTCATGCATGCTATTGTAAAGCACAGTTCTCTGCATGCCAAACACATTGTGCCTCACTCCATCAAGTACTTCTTTTTCCTCCCAAAAACAATACTGCATTTTAAAGCTGCTGGCAAAATTGCTTCTATATATACAGCTAATTTTTCAATCCTCTAGAAAATAAAAGGATAAAATGTTCTTATGCAGTGAAATAATATTTTAAATATAGTTATTTTTTTCTCTACAGACTTTATGTATGTGATAATAGGAAATAAAATTCCTTAGTTCTTTACTTGTTCTGTAGAATGAACCATGTAGGGAATAGAGTTGAACAAAACTGACTTATTCTTACTTTGATACCTTTCTCTTCTTCCATATCCCATCAAGAAGAAACAAAAAGGGAAAAAAAAAAGAGAGAAAGGGAGAAAATAAAAGGCAATTAAGTAAGTGACTAGTAATTCTGTGCTTTTAAGCAGAGAAATTTATGAACAACTCTCTGGAAATCTTCAGTTTGATTTATTTCAGAAATAAGAACATTCTCTCACAAAGTGCAGAAGCACTGAAAGCAACCCCAGTAATGATGTAATCATGATGCAATGGGCACATAAAGCAGGACCCTTTTGATCCAACCCTGTCATGGAAATGGAGCCCACATATAACACTGTGATGCAGCAGGAAAGGACACCCAACTACCCTCCAAGGAGAAAGTTGTGTTGGTCCTCCCCACTGGATGACAGTCATGGAGAGAGTGAATGACACAGAGAGTAAGGAGCAAGGAAACTTGAAAATTTTCTCCAGTAAGTCCAGACTGAAAATATAAAGTGGAATGGAAATAAATGAAAATTGTGCTTTTTGGACTGCTTGGGAAAATTCAGGAGGTTATTTAAGGTTTCTTACAGATATTAGCCTAGGAATATTAGCCTAGGAACAAAAAATAACCATTTTTGTATTAGCTGTGTGCTTATTGATTAGAAGTGGAGGAGGAAAATATTCTCCATGTGTTTGTCAGCCATGGGACAACAGCCTTTTTTTAAACAAGGCTGCAGGAAGCACAGAGTCAGTCCTGGAAGCATCAAGATAAAACACTTGCACTGGAAAGAGGGGGATAAATGCCATTGTACAAACTGCTGGGTTTGTCCTCAGGCTTTCTCACTGAGGGGACTGGAATAGCCTGTGACAAATGAAGGGTAAGAGCAAGCCCGTTAGCCATCTGTGAGACAGCAGGGAGGGGTAAAAGCCAGACAGGATCAGCAGAAAAAACCAGTAGATGTAAACTGTTCATGAATAAATGTCCCCTGGAAGTTGGAAGAAGGTTCCTAAGGACCAGCAGGACAGCAGTCTGGAACAGCTCCACATGGAAGGTCTGGGAGAGGGAAAGTCCTAAGTGATTTAAAGAGGGGGTTTTCCACTTAAGAGAAGATTTGTACAATATGCTAATCCTAAATAGGCACTGGGGTGGCTGAATAAGTCCCTTCCAGTCTTATATGTCATCTCTTTGGTGGGGTCTCAGGAGGCCCATCTTGTCCTCATTTCCCACCATCTGAGAGTCGTGATACAGCTCTCTCACCAGACCACCAACAGCTGCACAGCAGCCACACTCATTGCCTCTTGCTACCACTGGATTTTGTTTTCTGAGGGGCTTCCACTGGCATCAGTGACACTTGCAGGCTAATACACTTTAAGATCCAGCCTGAGCTGCACTGCACTGCACTGGGGGTAGCTGAACTGGGCAGCCCCCAAGGGAGTTGGCAGCAATAAGATCAGATCAGGCTAAAACTACCAGCAGAGCAGAAAAAGCTGAACTGGGATGAGAGACCAGCATGTCTCCTTCTTCCTTTTTAAGAAGATTCTGTTGCTATGGAAATTTTCTCTTCCCCAAGCTCATTTTATGAAAGCAAGCCCTAGAATGGAGGACTGAATTCAGCTGTTACACAAAGTAGCAATTATTCTCAACAATTGGGGAACTTACAGCCTGGATCTGAGCCACAGCGCCTTTCTCATGAAACTACCAGGTCACTTTTTCCAAGACCTTTGACATTCTGTGTTGTGAGGCACAGAAGGATATATTCTTTAAATAGGGTTTTTTTGCATACTGTGGTATTTGGAAATATGTAAACATTCACATTCCCTATTTATTCATCCTGACACTGAGAAATCAGTGTCTAGTTCCCAGGCCCCAAGCCAGAAGACGCTTGTGTTCTTTAGGGAGGAGGTGATATGAGATCAACTTGCTAGTGCAAGGATAAACCCTGATCCCAGGCCACTGTCTCCTGTGCTTTCTGACCAACCCGATGCTATCAATGCCATCATTACTCACTTGTCACCAGAGCAGAGACTACCATTGTAAAAGATCAATTCATTAGGCAAAGATAAAAATACAAGAGCTATAATGTGTTTATAAGGATTGGACTGAATCTCCTTCTAGCTCAGTAACCCATCTTCAGCAATGACTGTGAGTAAATGCTAAGGTAGAACAAAAGGATATTTCCCTGCCTCTGTGCTGTTTCTGAATCTATTTTCAACCTAGGGGCTTCTTGAGCTGTGTGTTTTCTGCTTGTTTAATAACTCTTAGCATATTCCTTTTCTCTGAAATTCCCCATCTCTGTTGAGCTCATGTGAACTTTCAGCAGCTAAAGCATCCTTTGCCCAGCAGTTCATAGTTTATAGATTTACGGTGAGAAGAAATACCATCTGTCTTCAAATTTGGCTCCTACAACTTCATACTGCCCTGCCCCTGCCTGCTCTTTGTTCCAGAAGGAACAGTGAGCCATCTAACCCTACACAGCCTCTCTGTGTTTCTCATGAGTCTGAGCCCTCTTGCTGCATCCTCCTTCAGTCGTGTCTTTTCAGACAAAAGAGCCTCACGTTCCCCAGAAAGAAGACATTCCATACCCATTCCATACCTTTTGGATCATTCCTGCTGCCATTCTTTCAAACATTTTCAAGTCCACTAAAGCTTTTGTCATGGAAAAATATATTCTGTAGAAATACATATTTAAATAACTTGTTTCTAAATGTTAGCAGGTTCTTAACTGACCATGGTCTACCATCTTAGTCTTCAAAACCATCTTTAATTTGAAAGGCTTTGGATTTTTGCACATATCCTGCAATTTTAAGCTTAATGGGATATCTAAGCTTTTTAGTCATAAGTCCAAAATGATTTACAAATATAGGTAAACAACTTGTGTGTGTTAGGTGTTCCTTCATGAGTAAGAAAGAGAAATCACTTGAGCTCATTTCTATGCAATGCTGAGTTTCATGTATGTTAGCTTAAATGTTTGATGTGTTTTATTAGTGAGAACATGTAGATTTCTATGTGGCTGGATGGGATCAGGGCATGGGGTCTGTATGAGAAACTTGAGAACTGTGAGGAAGTGTATGAAAAAAGATTCTAGGCTGAACAAGAAGCCCTTCAAATATTTTTTTTCTCAGACATGACTTTTTGCTAAAAGGTAGAGATCACTTGGCTACATCTTCCAAGTGTGCTGGTAATATTCTTGCTTCACATATGTCTGACTAGTTTTGTAGCCTCCAGCAGTTCATTAATTTATGTCTATCTCTTATTCATTCTGGAATGTCAGATTATTACCTGGCTGCCTTTGTTTCTTGAGTATTATCATTAGGTAATACTTACACGTTTTAAGTTGTAACTGCTATAAATGCCATTTTTTATCAGCTGGTTTGTAACACAACAAATGCCTGTTCAGGTAGTGTACTGTCTCCAGCGTCATTTTCAGTCTTTCCAAGATAACCTTTCTAGTTAATAAATATCAGAAATTCTTTTCATTGCACATTCTTTGAATACCAAAGTGGCTACTTCAAGAGCGCAAACAAATGGGTATTTATTTTAAGTTTGGAAACAATGTTTGTACAAGATCACGTGCTTTTTAAACGTTCTTCTTAATTTTTAAAACACATTTTTTGCAATTTGTAATGAATACAGAATCTCTGTTTAATTTATTGACAAAATTTATACTGACCTCACCAGATCAGGATCTGCTCTGTGAATTTAGTTCTTAAGAGACCAAGACAAACTTAGAAAACATTTTTCTACTTTGTGTCTCAGTTCCGTCTGTTTAATGGGAATGATGAAACAGACTGAACTCACAGCTCATTATAAAGAGAAATCTGTCCATGTCTGAAGTAGGCAGTGACAGCTATGGATGGAAGACAGAGGGAGTGTGATGCGAGGCCATCTCCCTTCTGCCTGTGTCCTGGGCCAGCAGGGCTGGCACTGGCAGCTCTCCTGTCACCGCATCCTGGGATGTTCTGGTGGGACAGCATCCAGCCAGGAAGGCAACAGCGTCAGGATAAATGAAAGTTAGCACAGAAAGCATTTTTTCCTGTTTAGGAATGAAGTCAGCTTGCTTGTTTAAACATATTTTTATTCAGACACTCTTTGAGTTTCTGTAGTGTTCATTGGGGTCTCTGATGTTTTCACAGAGTAGGCAATAAATCCATGGTCTTTATACTTTTTCCATCTATGGATGTATTTGCTAATATGTAAGTACAGTATTTACAGAATGTCACTGGTTTTTTCTTTACTATCAGAGGAAAAATAACTATTTTTATATAAATAATGTCCACAATAAAGAGGTGAAAAATCTTTGATTGCATTTAATTTCTCTCTCTCTCTCTCTCTCTCTCTCTCTCTCTCTTTCTCTTTCTCTCTTTGGGTTTATAAATTCCTTCAGAAGAGTAATCCCTTCCACACTGTGGTACTTACTGACCATATCAGACGTGACTAAAGTTTTTGTGGCATAATCTGCCTTTTAATAGTTTGAGTAAAGGGAAACTACTCATAAGAATTGCTGCTAAAGCCTAGAATATGCTTCATGCATTATGAGTGCTGCTTTTCTTAGCTGATATTTTGGACATCGTTTCAAAACCTTGTTGAGGAGTCCCATAAATGGGATATATATGTTAATGTATGCATAAGTGCAAAAATAATCAATTCCATGAAGGTGAATATTCTGTTCTTCCCACCTATCCAGGCAAGTTTCCACGAAGTGATATAATGTAAAATTCTCAATACATTGAAAGACTGTGAGTGCCCCAATTATCTGTTGTTCAGAGTGGGGTGGGGCACATGACCTTACAGTCACTGGTCTAGGTCCAGGATCCTTCACAAAAAGGTTTTTCAATGGCTATGACCATAAGCTTGATTTTCACTAAAGTGTTTGAAAGAACCATGTATAAAAGCTTTTTAATAATCAACCTTTAATGACCCAGTAAATACATAACTTCATTTTTCCACTTACATAGTTTGCCAGCAGTGTTGGAGATAGAGAGCCAGTAAGTTTGGACAGTGTGACTCCAGGCATTTTCTGGTCATTGTGTCATATTCATTCACAAACTTTGGGGTAGAGAAATTCAGTGTTTTAAAATAAACTGGATAAATGTGGCTTCAGGAATTTATTTAGTTACTATTGTAACATTTGCTAATGGTGGAAATTATACAGAAAAACTCTTTGGATTTAGAAGCATGGCTATTATAGTAATTTAAAATAAAATTGCCATAATATGCAAAATAACTCCTTATATTCATAAAGTTGGTAATTCCAAATAGAGTTTAAGGCTTTGTGTTTTGCTGAAGTAAAATCCAGATTATGTGACTTTCTTCTCTCCCTGCATTATTATCTTATGTCATTTCAGCATGCATACACTACTACAGCCATAAATGGGACAAATTTTTGTACATCAGCAAAGGATGCTGTCTGTATTTTGGCAAGGAATTCTGCCAAACTTGTATCCATTAGCTGTTTTGGAGATTTTCTCCTATTTTTAGGAAAGGTAAGAGTAAATAAAAATAATTGTTCTGTAAAAATGAAGTGAAAAATATGGTCTGATTATCTTTTCATACACCTAAAGTCTATAAAGTCTATCTTCGTTAATTTCAGTTTTGTCAATGCTATAAAATAAGCCTGGGAGAGAAGAATATTTGAGGAATTTAACTTTGCAGCTTTATTTAGTTGTATGATAGCAGTGTCCTTGGAGCCACTCTGGCAGTTCTAATTGCATCAGTCTTTGGTAAATACATGGCAAAAGGTTTCCTCTGCCCTATGGTATTTACATGGAATTGAACACAAAGTGTCACAACTATGTGATGCTGGAAACTTTAGCTATCTCCCAGATGAGATGTGCTCTTAAAATACTGGCTCTAATGTATTTGCCTCAGGGTTTGGGGGGATTGGTTTTTTTATGAGAAACATTTCTACATGATTAATGAGGCAGCACTTCTCTCTTGCTGCCCTTTACAGGTGTTTGTTGTATGCTTTACTGTTTTTGGAGGATTGATGGCATTTAATTACCACCGGGAGTTGCAAGCTTGGGTAGTTCCTCTGTTGCTGGTTGGATTTTTTGCCTACCTGATGTCCCACAGCTTTCTGTCTGTGTTTGAAGTGACAGCAGATGCCATGCTTCTTTGCTTGGCTATTGATATGGAAACAAATGATGGAACTGCAGAGAAGCCATACTTTGTGGATCAGGAGCTGCTGGTAAACTCCAAAGATATTACAGAAAAGATATTTGAGACATCCTAAGCTTTTAAGCATGTTTTTTTTCCCCAAGACCTAGTAATCTGAACCCTCAACCCATTTCCTTTATTTCCTATATTTCCTTTCCAACACATTAGAACAGAATGGACTCAGGAATACAGGTACATTAATTTATAAACTGAAGTAAATGGCTCCCTCTGCTAGCTACAACCTGCTGCCTTCTTTTAGATCATATTCTGTAAGTAATGACTGTCTATTTAGGCCTAATTAGATATAGTTTCAATATATTGTTGGTAACTAAAATATATAAATAAATAGATGAGGTAGCTGCAGAAATTGATCCATGTGGTTCCCTAAGATTAATGCTTATATTACTTATGACTGACTGTACTCTGATGAGAAAAAATTAGCAAGCAGCAGATCAGGGATCCATTCCACATCCTACAGATGCTGTAGTTCTGAACAAATTTCATGCAAATCTGAGTTGCTCTGCTTCATACCTTTACAGATTTTTGCCAAAACACTGTCTTCTATCTCTTGATTAAACTCCTCTGCCTTTGGACAGTTTTTTCTGTATCTTTACCCTTGTAATTACTGTATTGTATTACCTTCAGTACTTAGCTAATAAGGGATGTAGTGCTGTAACTCAACCCTTCGAATATATGTCATCCCTTTCTAATTAAGAGAATATCTGAAGATGCAGATATTTTTTCCTTTTGTGCTATTTTTGACACATCTGTCTTTTCCTTCACAAACTACACAACAGAGAAAATCTTAGTGATCCATGAAAATGAATAACCAGCAGCCAGAGTAGCTCATATGAGACAAGTGTTCTGATGCATTTCTTTAGGAGGTCAGAACTGTTTTGGAATTTTGGTTATTATTTATTTTTTTAATGCTGCTGTTGAGGTTTCTGTAATATTCATAGAATTTTGTTGAGAACAGCAATAGCACAATAAAAAGGTGGCCTGAAGATAGGCTTAACCCTTTTACAGAAAAAAGCAGATATATATTCTTTGGCTTTGGTTCAGAATAGTACTTAAGCACATTGCCTGGCTAGGAACATGAAACTGAATGGAAAACTCTGAAGCCTTGACCTCTGTTCTTCCCTCTGTGTTTTGCCAAATTCTAAAATACTTCTTAAGCCAATTTTCCTTCATGAAACAGAGGCTCTCCTTTCTCCACTTCCAAACTTTGTGGTAGTTTCTCTTTAACTCTGGTTTTAATTCTGTGTAATTAGCCATGCCCTAGAGGTGTGGGTGAAGAGAGGATTTCCCACAGGGACAAGGAGTCTTCCAAGCAGGACAGGCTCTGTACCCTTCTATGGAAAAACTGTGGGCAGCACATCCAAACTCCTCCTCCTTGTATGATCAAGAGTAAGTTTGTTAACACAGAGAAGAATTTGGAGTTTCCCAACACATGAAGGCATTTGACTTGTCTGTGTTACAGTCAGGTTACAAACATCCCGGGGGTGGAAGGGAGGCTTTGTGGCCCTCAGGACAATATGCAGCAGTGGGCGGAGAGCCGGGGGAGGGATTCCATCCAGCTGGAATCCTCAGTCCTGCAGTAGGAGATGTAACAGAGATTTTTGATTCATCCTTCTCGGTTGCATTCATCACTTTTGCTGCCTCTGCAGTCCCTCCCAGTATCACTCAGTGTCATCCAGCCAGCAACCAGCTACAGTTTCTTGGCCCTGGGTTAATTATCTTCCTTTACCAGGTAATTTTATTAGCATAGTGGTTTCCTTTCACAAACGATCACACCCTGGTTTTTGCTTGTAGACCTTTGTGAGTCAGAGTAACAAGTTAACAGAAGGGCGAAAACACAGAAACACAAGACCATTCCAGGATAATGAAGATGGGACAGAGCTCCAGCCTATGGTGAGACAGGAGCATGGGATATGTATTTACCTTCCAGCTAATGTGTTTGCCTTTATGTTCCAAGAAGGGATGGAGGTTATCATGTATCTCCTGAGGTATCACAGCAACCAACATGCTGTATCCAGTATCCTGTTTTTTTCTTCTATTGCTTTCCCTCCTCAGGAAACCCTCTGCTAGTGCAAAATGAATGGATCAAATAATTCTTCTCTTTATTTCTTCACATTCCCCATTGTGCCCAGCAGAAGAAAAGTTTAGACAGTGCCAAGGGGGTGGGGGATAAATCATATTCAGATAGTCTTTCACGTGCCTGCTGTATCAAAGTCCGAAGAGTGGTAGGCTGCTTAATTTCATGCCAGAACTGCTGAAGTTCCAGACCTCTAAGATCAGAGCTTAGAGGCCCTTCCTCTCCCCATCACCCTTTTTTTTAATCTTTCTTTATCTCTTTTTCTCTTTTTCTTTTTCCAGTATATATATTTATTTACTCTGTTTTATGATGGGGTAACAAAGCTGAGGTGCCAGAAGGGAGTGTTTCCCCACACCCAGGCTTGGGAAAGTCCTCAGAGTCAACACTCAGGCACTGACATCTGAAAATATTCTGCAAATTGCCCAACCTGAGAAGCTGCCCCAGCAAGTTCAGAATCAGGACTGACTTTCCCCAAGCATTGTGGGGGCCAAGCTAGGGCTGCTTGAGGAAGATTCTGCAGGAACAGCTCCTCTGGCACCCGTGCTTGCTGGGCACTGCTACAAGTCCTCTGCTGTCACAGCTACTTACACAAGTGTAACAGATGTTGGTGATTTTTCTTGATCTGCTTTCAAAAGGTACCAGGCTCTAGTGAGCCCTCACACAATCCTGTGGACATTCTGCTACAGGCAGAGCACTCCTACAGTTTATTGCTACAGTGAGATAGTTGTACTAAATTTTTTCATTGTTTGGATCTGTTATTGCATTCTTCAGTAATTTTTTGCCAAGCACAGAACCCAGAGGCTGGGTGGGTGTTATTCCCTGCAAGAAGATTGTGGATTTGAGACACAAAAGAACCTTAACTGTTTACTCTTATGACATTGAAATACAGAAACAGTTCTACATATTATTTGACTCCTTTTCTCTCTCTTTGTAGACTTGAATGTGAAGTACACGAGGAAGTGTGGAAGCAGAGCAGCAATAGCAAAAACAGTCATATGAGTAAACCTTACCAATATCCCAGGACAAAATATTAGTTCTCTAAATCTGTTGTATTTTCTGCACTGGTAAAATAACACACAATATGTTTGTATGAATGAAATATTTTGTGTGTCATCACATCTGGTTTTTATTACTACACTTCTTATGATGGTCTAAAAGTTGATAATAAACTCTCTCTTTGTAAATTTCTGTTGTCAGACCAAATTAGTAAGTCAAAAAGGTCATGGAGCTAACATGATTTTTTCAGGCTTCTCTGGGAATGCTGTGCCAGTCATCCCTAGAACAGTAAATGCAGAAACATTTGTAGAGGAGGTACTTTGAGATGACTGTCCTGATTTATTCTTCATATCTGAACAGCCAATGACTGAGCTCACTGATGGAAATTACTCTTGATAGAAATTCTCTGTAGTCAAGATAATTAGCAGTTATGAGGTAGGTGTCTTTCTTTTAATTATCCTCTTTTGAGAATGGTTTTTACAAGTTCGTATCATGAACTGTCCAGCTCCTCCTCAGCAAAGGGCAGATGAGGAATAGTCCTTCCTTCTTTCTTTCTGCAATTGAAAAGATGAAGCAGAAAAGTTTGCATCTGGATTTAGAGCTTGACAAAGTAGCAGAAGATAGGGATAAAGTAACAGGACAGACATGAAATAAAAATGTTATAAATAATACTTCATAGAAATGTTAGCTGTAACATGGGTGTGAAGTATGTAATAGAGGAAATGGAACGACTCTCAGGGCTCTAGTCAGAAGACAAAAGTGTAGACACTTAAAAAAAGCCAACTTGGTAACAGCCTGCCAGCACTTTCTTGTGAGCAATCTTAAAGCTTGTTTAAACTTTGTACTTGCATCCAGACTGTAATACACTTAGTGGGCTCCACCTTGTTCTGAATATGGAGTAGTTTTAGATTTTACTTGGTGGCACATTTTATTCTCTTTGTTCAAAAGCTCCTTTAAATTTTATTTGAGGTTTGTGGTGAGAAAATGATGCCAACCAGGGATTTCAGTGAAATATCAATATAGGAAGTGAGACATCACTGCAGGTAAATGACTCAGAACTGTCTTAATGAATAGATTGATAAAACCTTGATTAGTCACAGCTTGGAAATGATGTAAGAAAAGCTCATTGATGCCTGAAAAAGAAATTTTTATTTAAATACTGAATCTGGTCTCCTGCTGTTGAAATACTAAGAAATACTTGCTTTTAATTCATCATTTAATTAACTTCAGTCTACTTTAATATAAGCCACTCCAAGAAGTAGAATATAGGATAAATGATGAAAAAGAGAAGAAATAGATTAATTACTTTCTGCCTGGCAGTTGAAGCTGATCATGTACTGGCTGTGACTCACCACCTCTCCTTATTTAAATCTGTACCCTTGGATACTTTTTGTGCTTGGCTTGTGGATGCTGTGGGAACTTCTGAAAAGTCCTGAAAAAGCAACAGCTCTCTAACTCTGAGGAAGTGTGCAGATATGGTAGTTACAAAGGGGCAAACTTTTCCTCTGCCATGGGTTTGCCAAGATTACTTCCAAGAAGCAGTGTCTTCACAATGTAAACATGATATTCACCAATTTACAAAGCATAAGAGGTTTGTTTTGAAGTTAAAAAAACCCAATTCTAATTACACATTCAGGTTTTTTTTTCCTGTTTGCATTTGATACTCACACTGCAAGTTTTGGCCTTTGACTCAGAAACTCTGGTGGAAAAAAGGGAGGGAAATTATCTGAGTATATCCTTGTTTTCAGACAATCCCTAGATGACCTTCAGAGCTCCCTTTCAATCTGAAAACTCCATGGTTATGCTCATTTCAAGTATGATGCTGTGTTATTGCTTTCACTGCAGCTCCAGAGTGGAGAAAGGACTCATACACTTCCTAAAAATTCTGGGTTAACTTTTAAAGAAGGAAGGTACTGAAAAATGCCAGTTAAGCAGTATTTTAGTGTATTCTGTTTAAGGAATACTGTATTGTCATTAGTCCAGAAATTACATTATAAAATAAGTTTTGAAAACTATGTGTATTTTTAGAGACTTCCAAATATATAGCTGTTGATTAAGTTTGTACAGAAAGCATAGCTTTATAACCTTCACTTAAAACTCAAGACCTCCCAATCTTACATACATTGCACCAGCAATTGTGTCAACAACCTCCAGGTGTAGCATTCCTGTGTGGCAGGAGCCTTCACCTGAGTTAGAGGGATAAGGCACTCCTACAGAAGCTGATGCTATTAAGTGCTTGCTTCCCAGGGCTGCCTTCCCCTGCAGGGTGGTGTAGTCAGCTGTAAAGGAGGCTGTGTGCAGGCACAGCTCCTGGGAATACAGCTCCTGCTGGTTCTGAGGGTGGGCTAAGCCACCTCCAGTCTGCCCTGCAATGCAGCCCAGTAAGTGTGGACTCATCTTTCCTGCAACTATGGAAGATCATATTCAGGAGAATGAAAGGTACTTTTATAACTATGTTCCTTAAAAATAGGAAATGGGGACTACTGATGTCTGCTAACCAGAAAATGGACAAGTATTGCAGCCTATTGTTTGAAGCAAGGCAGCTTGATTTTGGTCTTGCTTGGTGTCTGCTTCAAACTCTCAATTCAGTTGCGATTCCACTGGATCCCTCTGTGGATGAAAGAAAGTCCTTGTTCCCCTGTACTGGGCACTGGTGAGGGCACACCTGGAGTGCTGTGTCCAGCTCTGGCCCCTCAGTTCAGGAAGGACACTGAGACGCTTGAGTGCATCCAGAGGAGGCAACGAGGCTGGTGAGGGGCTTGGAACACAAACCCTGTGAGGAATGGCTGAGGGAGCTGGGGTTGTTCAGCCTGGAGAAAAGGAGACTCAGGGGTGACCTTATCACTCTCTACAACTTGCTGAGAGGTGGCTGTAGTCAGGTGGGGGTTGGTCTCTTTCTCCAGGCAGCAACTGACAGAACAACAGGACACACTCTCAAGCTACACCAAGGGAAATATAAGCTTGATACTAGGAAGGTTTTCCACAGAAAGAATAATAAAGCACTGGAATGATCTGCCTGGGGAGGTGATGGAGTCACCACCTCTGGATGTGTTTAAAAAAAGACTGGATGTGGCATTCAGTGCCATAGTCTAGTTGAGGTGTTAGGACATAGGTTGCACTCAATGGTCCTGGAGGTCTCTTTCAACCCAGTGATTCTGTGAAAACACACATACTGACAACAGCTTGTGTGTTGTTTGTTTCGTCTGTTCAAGTACATAATAAGGTAGTGCAAGTAGTTTAAAGCCTAAGTTTCAGATTCAGAAGGAAGGAGGGCATGGTCAGGCTTTCAAAAAGAGGTTGCTTTCACCCAAACTATAAAATCAACAAAGCTTTTGCTGTTGATTGTAGAACTGTTTTTCAGCATTCAACACAACAGCTCTAAATAATTAAATACTATTATTTTGAAGGGGAAGAAATAGTATCATCCAGGAAGAGCAGGCCCTTACAGATCTGTTGCTAATAATTCTCTTGCCTCAGATGCAGGGCTTGGACCAGTGACCTCTAGAGAACCTTTCTAATTTAAATTCTGTAAAATAAATAAGCTTAAGACTTACACAACAAATAGGTCAGTTGAAAGTCAGATCACCACATCACATTCAAAGATGATAGAAACTAATGGAGCATGCACAAACAATGTTCAGTCTTGAGGAAAAAATCCTTCATAGGTCCAGAACTTGCAAATGTAAAACATTTCATATGTGAATGCAGTAAATTTAAACTGCAATGAACACTTTTAAGATAACCTTGAAATATTTTACAGAAGTTAGAAACTGCAACACTGGCCCATATTGACACATGCTCTTTTTTCTCCTTTAAAAAAAGTGCAGGTAAATTAGTGTAGCTTCTCTGCACTCCACAGTGAGGAAGAAAGCATCCTCCATTTACGAGTAAAGCTTTGCTGTCAGTAACTGAGTACCTGGGATTGCAGACCAGCAGGAACAAAGACTTTGTGTCTCTTTACATAATCTAAAGTAAGGGTGTTTTGAGTTCTCCAAGTGATGGTACTAAGGCAACAGGCTGAAGCAGAAGTAGCAATAAATATGTGCAATCCTTGTTTGCCTTGAGAAAATGGCAGGGATTTAGTGAACAGCTAAGGATCTCTGGCCATGAAGAGGGGAAGTGATCCCGGCTGTGAAGGACCTACATTCCTCTCCTATTAAGTCAGTGTCCCTCACTCCTGAGAGATTTTACACGACTGTAAGATTAAATCCCATGGAAAAGAATGAACCCAAACTGCAACAGACCAGAGTTCTACATTACCCTTAACACAGGCAAAGGTGATGCTTATCTGGGAATAATTCTTATGACATTTAATCTTTAACACTTGTAGCGTAACAAATGAGACAAGATCATCTACGTACCTTCAAGAAAAAAATATTTATTTATAAAAATACAATGGGATCAGTTTGAGAAGTGTGGCAATAAATACAGTTCAAGGAAGAAAAAAGCATTTCTACATGAATATATGGCACAATAAAAGGTAAATGCACCATCAATCATGGAACTTCTGTTGGCTCAAGACTTTGTACAAGCTCCCTTTTTAGTAAGACAACTATTTCTAAGTTTGGTCAGTGTTGATAATGGAATGAATACACAATCACAAATGCACACTTATGTCTAATGCAGGACTTACCATTAGCAAACAATACCTTAAAAACATAGCAATGATATTAAATCACTAATGAGATATCTTAAATTTAATTGGCAAAGACCACATATAACTTTAAGCATGAGATTCTTTTACCTCTTCCAGAAAAAAGCTGTAAATATGTAAAATGAAGGCTTAACTTGGTACGTAAAAACCTACTTAAGTAGAGATTGTGAGAATGCATAGCTCCTTACGAAACAACCTGGCTGTATGAGAGCACTCCCCCTTTCACAGTATTCCTTTTACTTCATATGCAGTTATTGTTTATGCTGTAGACTACAACTGTTACAGCACTAAAGGCAACTAGACAGGGAAAGGGCAGAGAAAGGAGAAAGGAATGTATGTAAGGCAGTATTTCTTTAGGTACATTAAGTGTAGTGTGTAGGAAAGACAGGTAACAATTCCACAAGGCTAGTTTCGTTCTTACTGAATAAAATAATGGACTAATACTGAACTTTCGATGCAAAGCTAGTAATCAATGCCCTGGTCACTGTACTGACCATGGTAATCTCTTTGATAGTCATCCTGGTACTCTCCGTGATAGTCATCTGGGTATTCTGCCTGATAATCGCTATCGCTGATTTCTGACCCGTTCGTTCCTGTTCCTTGGCTGCCGTTATGGATGACAGGTTCTGTGGGTGCAGCACAGTACTTGGGGTCATACACTTGCCGTCCAAGCCCATACACACTCATTCCCTTCTGTGAAGCTACTTTGTTGGTACCCATTTGTAATGAAATAGTTGAGTTATCCACAGGTTGTAATATGTGCTTCTGGTCGTAGATGTCTCTCCTGGTACCTGGTGCCAGCATACCAGCCTAATAAAACAGGATTGCAGAGGTTCAGTAAGAGGGTTGAGAGCTGTGATTACTAGATTTATGATTTCAACTAGTATGCTTCACTGAAAGTGCTGAAAAGTAGGAATTAAATTATAACAAAACACAGCACAGTAACATGTGTTCACTAGTAGGTAAGTCACAGAAGAAAGTCCTTGCAGAAAGATCCAATTTATGTTCCTCTTTGGAAAGCATATACTAAGTATTCTGACTAAGGCAGTGCCAGTAAGCAATTTCTTTTTTGCTTCTGTCTAGTTAATACTCAAAATGAAGTTACTGTTTTGTCCTCATATAACACTGCCAGCAGGAAATTCTAGAAGCACTGGGACATTTTTATGCCTTAAGACACTCAGCACAGAACACACGGGTTATGATAAGAGATTCAAGTTCCTCAATTACTGCATAAGAGTACAGCTGAACTGTACCCACTCACTGCTGCCTGTCAGACTCTGCCACTGGGCACCACTCCTGGCTCTCCTGTCCCACTGGGCTGAGAGCTGTGTCCACCCTGCACGTCACACACAGTCCTGCTTACCTGACTGGCTCCTTTGTTAGTGCCCATCTGTAGGCTAATCGTCGTCTGGTCAAATGGCTTATCAGTTTGCATTTTGGGATCATAGAGGTGTCTTCTAGTTCCATAAGCAGTCATGCCTGCCTGACTGGCACACTTGTTGGTGCCCATCTTTATTGGGGGAAGGAAGAGATGGACAGAAGAAATTATTTTTATTTGTATATTAAGCATAATCTAAAGAAAAAAAATATGGTTGGTACCTGTGATGGCTGACAAAAAAAAAATAGTAATTTCAGCGCTTGTTTTCCTCATGTAGTTTGACCACTACCTGTAATAAATTACCCTTTCTCCTTACTGAGTTTCAAAAGGAAAAATAAAGGCAACTGTCATGCTAAGGCATTTCAGTGACTGTCATTTGCCAATTGCATTGCAATTGGAATGGATGTATGCCTCAAAATGTAAAAAGTAACTTTTACCTTGGACAGTAATGATTCATTTATACTGCCACAATTTCTCTACTAAAGGAATTTTAAGATTTTACTTTCCCTTTTATAATTACTAAGGAAAGAGGAGAGAAAAAAAGTTTCTACCATGCAAAGAACTTTAACTATCCAAAGACTCCTACTTTGAAACCACCTTAAAAGACAGATGATGCTGCTAATATTAGCTGTTCCTTTCCTCCTTATCACTCTTACAGCAGATTTAAAACAAACAAACTAACCTTCCAAGCAGTGACTTGAGCTTATAAAGCCAATCAACTGCTTACAAGAATTAAAACCTCATTCCTTCTTCCCAGATAAGAATATATTGTTATTCTGCACCTGATTTTGTATAAACAATGTATCAGTTTATCAAAGCATGAAAGTTGTTCTCAATAGTAACAATTTAACTGCAAATCTGAATTTCATACTTACCTGCAGGCCAATTACACTTTGACCAGCTTTTAGTTTTCCTGCATCAAAACTTCGTGCTTGTTTCTCTGCATATTTGACACCAATATCAATTGTAGTATGAAAACCTTTAGTTTTTGCCTATTTAAGGAGAGGGAAAATAGAATATTCAGTGTTTGAAGTGAATTTTCTGTCTCCACACCCTAAGCCTGGGCTCTGAAATTATGCTATAAGCATGTCTATATCCATGAGACTGTGTGTCAGGGCTGAGAGAAGGTACCAGTTCCCTGCACTATTTGAAGGTGGCACTCCAAAGCTACCCGAGTCAAAAGGATATTCTGCAGGCATCAGTGTTCTCCTATGAGCCTTCCCTGTTTTGTGTATGCACATGGAAGCAGGCAGGAGCCCTCAGTCTGAACTCTAAGCCTTCCCTGGGGCATGTGGAATGCACAGCCCTCTGAAGGCAAGGTTTCTCAGACCCTCAGTACTGTCTGTTCTCTCCTGACAGGCCGGATGCTGTTTTCTGTATTTACATGGATTCGAAGGGTCCATCTGAACTGGCATGTGGATTTGGGCCAACTCCAGGGGTACAAATACTTACCAGACCTGCCAATGCCACTAGAGTAGTCTGTACTTGAGTCATATTTCCATTTTCAAAAAGATCATTTGCTTCAAAAATATCATGTGGTTTCATGCCGTAGACTTGGATGGCTTTGATAAAATTCCCAATGTTCTCCAGCTGAATAGAAACAAAAAAGCCTGTTTTCTACAGTGTTTTAAATCAGAAAATAAGTAATTTTAAAGCCTTCTGCTGTTGGTTGGTTTGTTTGCTTGTTTTACTCAAGTTCTTTGCCTTGTGCAAACTGGACAAAACAGTCAGCATGGTTAAGAGTGACTAGTGGGAAGTCTAGGATTATTTTTTGTTAGTTTTAATACTGATTTCAGAAATCAGACTAAAAGGTTATCCAGCTTGGCATCCCTCCATCAGTGAGTACCACATACTTTGTTAGAGCAGGCTTTGATAAGAAAACTTGTCTCAACTCTCTGTCCCTTCCAAGAGAAATTCTAATCTAAAATCTGCTTCAAAATTAGAAAATCTGACATAGTATCCATGCTATTTGACTTCAGCAACTGATAATTTTGAATAAAATAAAACAAAACCTTAACTATATGGATGGGATCCTTAAATGGACTGAAGGCATTACCTTGCTCACCTCCTGGGACAAACAAGCTTTGGGGTTTACTAGCACTATGTGCTGTAGAAATTGGAAAGCAATACAGAATACAATGAGGAAGGACTGAATCTCTTCTTTCCTTCTGAAGTATTAAGAGGTATTAAAACTTAAAAAAAAAAAAATCCTTGTCCATATTTAGAAATGTTCAATGCCAAGAAAACAAGAAGGCTGACTTTAACAGTATTAAGCTAGACCCAGAAAGAGCAAAGGCAGTAACTCTAGGCAGCAACCCTTCCAATGCTTGTTCCAATTGCATGTTGCATCCTCTCCAGACACCTTCTCAGGAGGACATTTCACTCAGAGATGTCTAGGTACAGGCAAGCTGTTGACCTAATACTTTGCAGCACTGCCCAGATGGAAAATTCAGTTGTGATTTAATAAAAAGAAAACATCTTTTTTAACTGGGAAAAGGCCTTGCTATAGGGCTCTAAGTTGTTCTTCCATCTGACTCTTCCCTGAACAGCTAAAGCACTGCTATTAAATACAGGTACTCAACTGCCATTGATGAACCACCTCAGCTGTGGCTGCATTCTGTTGAACACTGTTCATGTCTGCAGCATTCTCAACTCTGGATATGTATCATATGTAAACTTGGTGCTACTAAGATTTAAGATGTACCATTATCACAGCAAATTTGTTAATACAGAACAAAAGTATTGTTTGGGGGGTTCAAGGGGTTAGAGGTGTAGTTCTAAGGTTGGTGGTTTTTTTGTTTTACCTGGTGCCAATTTAGTTTTGATTGATTAATTTTCTTCACTGATCCTGGCTGCAGCTTATTTATAAGCCTGGGGAGGTGAAAAAGAGGGAAATGCTTAAACAATAAATCTCATCCTTATACCATCTGTGCAGGCATTATATAATACTTCCATTCATGATTTATTAGTTGCATTAATTTCATCAAAATGGTTAATTTCTTGGTTCATACAGTGGGCTAGCTCAGTTCTCAGGTCTCACAAGTCTAACAGACTGTAAGACTTTTTGCATGCCATTTGATTACTATAGAAATGAGCTATGCCATTGAATTTAGTAATCTTAGCTGAAATATAAAGGAGATTTAATTGTTCATTTTTCTCAACCGTTTCCAAGAAGTTGTCTCCCACCCTACAGTCAGCAGCTATCTTTGACTGTAATTGTTGATGTCTCTTGAAGGGGAAACTTCAGAAAGTCCCTTAGTTTCTTGAAAACAGAAAACTCCTAAAAATAAGGTTACTTAATAAATGCTTACTCGCATAAGATTATGCCATCTTTTAATCCCAGCTGAAAGTTTGCACCAATACTCAGCCCTGTAACCTCTTCTATCCAGTTACGCAGATCTTCTTCTATCTGGGGGTCATATTTCAGGGCAATCTGTAACACAAGCAGTCATAAAATTACTTCAGGAGAGAAGTCTCCAACTCTTCCCCACCCCAATTCCATTTCAGAGTATGCTATAGCTGTCATCCCATAAATTCCCTGCTGGATTTTTAAACTGTATTTTATACATCAGAGTACAGATGTAAGTACTTTACCCCTTTAACTATAATTTTTATGGCTTTACTAAAGGTCTGTTTGGAAAAAGCGCTTTTAAGCATGTAGCAGTTTTTCCTTGAGTAAGAATTCCTGGAGCACCTGGGAAGTCTTTTGACAGCTGCAGAGGAATGATTTTTGAAAAAATATTTGACCCAAGTTGTACTTTGGCAGAAGTAAGGAGTAAGGAACATAGTATATTATGAACGCAAGAATTCTGAATTGCCATGCCATCAGTACTACTGCTCACATGAAGTTTTCTACATGAGAAATTTTATAGAATAGACTTGAAGTTATTCAGCTGAAGATTACAGTGGGTTTGCTTTTATAGCTAGTTTATGATTAATGGAGATGAGCTAGTAAATTTTTGCCTTGTTGCTACAACATTAAGAGTTATCTCGCTGGGGATTCTGGGGGCTGTGTGTGTGTCTTGGTTTATCGTTAACCTTTAGTATCTCTGCTATTTCTTTTTTCTCTGACCTTCCTGGAAGACTCTTCTGAAATAAACTGTGATCTCATATTTTAATTGCAAAGGAAGAAAACCTGCAATAATCTTTGAAGTTTAAGGCATCAAGCAGAGGCCCAGAGTTGCTAGCAAGATGACTTTAAAATTAGTATTCCAGATGTTCAGACTTCACTACTCTCTGTAAGTTTATGCTTCAGTCACTAGAAATCAATCCATGTGAAAGGAATGCTTAAAAGCAGTGAACTTCAACACCACCAGCTGTCAACAGCATCCATGTTCTTTCACTCTGCCCTTTGTTCCTCTCCCCTGAATGCACCAAAAAGCAGCTCCAGCTTCCTTCAGGCTAAACCTGTCACCTTTGCAATCCTGCTCAATACCGGCAAGTTGGACAAAATGGATTCTATCACTGAAATCATCACTACTTTTTCCACAAACAAAGCAAATTATCTGAGCACAAGATTGTGTGGGATAAATAACCTCCACTGGCACAGAGGTTGGCAACACTTCCACCTTCATTCGTTGTCCTGCATGGGTCAGTGAGCAAGGTGGGAAGTGAGGGAGCTACCACGAGAAACCTGACAGGCAAGCACAGAATGTACCTGCGGTATTTCTAACACGTGGAAAGGCAGTTCAGCTACACCAGCTGCTTACTAACACCTAACAAGAGACCATGGACAGCCATTCACATTAGATCAAAATGTACATTTTAGATTCACATTAGATCAAAATGTACATTTGAGACTTTTTACACACAGTTTTAAGACTTCTGCCAAGAAAGGCTGGCAATTAGCAGCTATATTTATACTGAAGGAGATTATAATTCCAACATATCTGAATTACTTGGATAGAGGCAATTGCTACATTTTGGCTAGCATTAGTAATCCCTGACTCCAAACTGACCAAACTACAAATTACAGTACTCTGTTCCCTATTTTTCTTCTAAGGGGAATGGAAAATTCCTGTATCTCTGGCTTTACTTCAAAAACTTGTCTGAGTAATCCTTATTTTCCTTAGACTGTTGGTAATAGTAGTGCTATAGTGCCTTAAACAGATCAGGATAATGGACCAACCCATCCCTACATTCAAATCTTGACTAAGGTGTAAAATTGTGTGCAGCATTCTCTACAAGATGACAAGGAAAATGCCATTATTTTTTTAATCACACCTTTTGGATATTAGCTAAGATTAGAAGCAGACTAGAAAGCTAACTGAAGGTTGCAGCTTCAGAGGACGTGGCTGTGGTCTTGTCTCTTGTGTGGCACATAGCCCTTCTTGCACCTCCCTTAGGTTTAGCACAGCAGCAGCACAACCACACTCATTTCCAGTGATGGTAATAATGGCAACGGATGGGTAACATCTTGAAAATGGTGTATGAAGAAGTCATATTTCTCCTTCCTAACCTGGGGATTAGCTTACAGATGACTTTTCATGGATATTTTTATTTCCTATGGAAGCAAAGCTTACATGATCACAGCCTTAATTTGTCTCCCCAGTAACATCTGGCAGAATCCAACTAGCTTGTTCAAAATTATAGAAAAGAAGCAGTCTTGGACAGAATTGAGTCTGTTAGATTTTGTGAGAAAATAAATATATGTGCAAGGGAGAAAGATACCAAAACATCTTCCTCAAAAGACTGAATTGTAGCATTGTACTCTTCTTATACATTAGAGAACCTATTAAAATCTTGCAAAAGTGACCTCACCCACAAAACCTTAAATTATGTGTACAGAAGACATACTGTGAATAGTTTATTTCTGTACCCCACTTCAAATGAAGGAACAGGATTTATAGAAAGGCCAGAACTTTCTGATGCTCCAGTTAGAAGACAGCAGTTTATTTGGGCTGGTCATTTGTATGCTGACAGCTCACACTGTGATAAAATCACCATTCTAGCAAGTATGTGGGTACAAAGCAGGGGTCGAGCTAATCTCTTCCACAGTTCTTTAGTTACATAGATAATCAACACTGTGCCTTCTGAAAATGTAGGCAGTTTCAGTGCAGCCTGAAGACAGTGTTAACCATCCTGCAGTTGAAATCTTCTGGAACAGAACTGGACTTGTGTTTCCACCACTTAACTTATTTTTGAACACTGGTTTAAAAAAAAAAAAAAAGAAGAAAATTAAGTTTGTGATCATACCACAAAGGGACATAGTTTAAAGATTAATCTTTTCCCTCCCAATATTAAAGAAAAAAAAAGTAAATACGGAAGCCAGTAAGAGTGAGAATCCTAAAGACTTCTGCAAGTGTGGCTATTTTAATCTTTCTTTGCAAGCATATAAAAGAAAAAAAGGCAGAAATTTTCCTCATTTAATAATAAGCGCATTCCATGTGTGAGATTACAACTTATCTGAATATTAAATTGCTGACCCCATTGCTTGGGGACCTTAGAAGTAATCAGGTAGAATTTTATCACTTCTGAAAAATATTTACTTTATGTTGGAGCACTTTACCATGTGTTCAAATCTTGAGCTTTTCAAGAGGTTTTAAATTGCCCTGGGGTATCACTATAGTGGTTATCTAAGATAGTAAGTAAAAAACACTTATGTGAGGAGAGTTCTCACAGCACTAAAAGCGTTATTTTTGTTCTGATTTTTAAGCTGGTGGGAAACTAAGTTACAAAAAGTAAAAAATGGAGCTAGTTTCTCTGCAAATTATATTCAATCTACCTGAAAAGCTAGAGATGTGGAATCTTTAGAATCAGGCTTTAAACATAAGAATGGATTGAACAGGGAGAATGATGGGTCAGATACAACCAGAAATAAGGCATTATGCTTATTCTGAATTCTTAGCTCTTCTATTCCCAATGGCACAACCAGAAGTTATGTAACATTCTTACTGAATATTTCATATTTTCCACATGTGGATATCAGAGATGTTCCAGTTTTCATTTGATTGCTATCTATGAGGTGAAGGCAGAGGCTTTGATATGAATGTAAAAAAATATGTCTTTTTCCATTACTACTAATCAAAAATATGCCAACATTTGATCCTTTATAAATACTGAACTTTCATGGAAGATACTTAAATCTTACAGGTCTATAGCAAAAGAAAATATTGTCTACTGAAGATGAAAGCAGTAGCTAAGCAGCTTCATTCAAACTATCATCAGTGCCATGAAAAAAACTTCTACAGTTTCAAAATGCTGTAGAAATTATTCAATTGTAGCAATGGACATAAGATTTTACTGTTTAATATAAGATAGCAGGAAGCCAACTGTTCATTTCTTTCTTCTGACATATGTTGAAACATATAGTTGTCAATGTTGCTCTTTCTGTTGATGCCTCAGAGATACAGATTTAATAGAAATATCTTTGAAAGGAAACCAATGTTTATACAAGTGGTCAAAATTATAGGTGACCCAAGGTTGTGGAAGGAAAAGGCTGGGTGTTACTTGCCTATGACATACATGTGTTTATGCCAATGTATGCCACAGGCTGGAATTCTTGGGTTGAACTTGATACCTCTGGCAACTTCACACCTGATCCTCACACTTAGCTCTGTTTAGGTAGGACTTTCCTGTTTGGGAGATCTTACAGCGCAAAAATCCTCCCTCCATGTGTAGTACAGGGACAGTAACAATCATCACTGTTTTTATCAAGCTCATGAATTCCTGGAAGCTAGCTAAGGTCTGCTGGCCAACTTTAATGTTCTCTCTGTGCGTCCCTTGAAGTTACTCAGTGTGCCTGTAGCATGTTTAGTTTGAGTGATGATGTTAACCAGTACTTCACACCATAACTGATATCATATGGACTTTGAGTTGTCCTTTTTTACTAATCTTTTCCAAATTACACAGTACACACTGTACGCTAAGGGCTACATGTGTGCCAGATCTCCAGTTTGAGAGTTCAGCTGGCTATATTGCTGCTACTCTGGAAAAATACTGTAACAGGATCTCAAGGAAGAGTTTAAGCACACTGCACTTCTTTTGACACTGGGACTAGCAAGCACAAAACTTACTAAGTTAAAAAGCAGGTATAAGAGATAAAACATTTGAAGTTAAACATCATGTCATAACAGCTTGCACTTCTTAGTTATGATGAAATTTCTGATTGAAGCTGCAGGCTTCCTGCCCTCCCCAGCAGGAGTCAAAGGTTTAATGTGCAGCATGCTAAATTTAAAGTAGTAGTAGGCAATTGAAAAAAACTGCTCTTTAGTCATAAGTTTCAACCAGAAAAGCATGTGCTTGTCAAAGTACATCAACAACTCTATTATAGGAACTGTGTTTGTCAACAAAACTTAAGATGTATATGCATACAAAACTGCAGCAAAATAGGTTGCACATTTTGGTTTTCCAAAGTAAATAAAGTACAGGGTCATGTACAGCACAAAAAATAACCAGGACTTCACTCCAAGATAAGACAGCATAGGAAGAGATTATTACATATATGCTTTTTCACCAAAGTGGACAAAAATATAGATAGAGCCCTAAGTTTTGGATTTAATGTTCTTCATAGGCAGAAATTTGGTATGGCGCATATTCTTGTTTAAAGTGACACAAAATTACTAACTTTTCAATTAAAAAACCAGACTGAGCAGAGAAAGCTTACTGAATTTTTAATAAGTATAGGAGCATATTCATCTTGTCCGATTTAATCCATGTCTAGCCAGGGGGTTTAATATTAATTTTCCTTTTACACATTTAGATCATGAACTACTGAAAGCAAATAAAAACAACAAATGAAAAACTCCAGGTTTTAAGACCTAAGGTTGTACCATTTCAATTTTAAGCAGCAATTTGTTCCTGTATCAACTTCTCAATCTTTATTAATTCAGAACAGTCTGAGTGAAACTGAATTGCTGTGGTTCAAGTGCTGCCTTTGCAAACAACCTTTGCATTGAAATAAGCACTACCTTCAGCAGCTATTTGTCCTGCCAAGGCCAAAGATACCAATGCTATACTTCTTTTTTATTTGCTTGGCACTAGCTGGTGATGAAATCTTTTTCCTCCCCTTTTTAAGAATTTATGATGGTATGGGGAAAGATGAAAGCAAAATTCTCTCCTGGTATCAAGGCAGAAGAAGCTCTTGACAGCTCTTACTGCTCGGAAGTGGGAGTCAGGCACAACACATTGTTATCCAGAATTCATCACCTGTTCCAGAACACACTTTTGAATCACCTATCTAAAATTTACACAGCAAAATAACTGGGAGAAGAAAAGTCTTAAGAGCTTAGTGGCTATGTGAATAATCAAGAAAAAGGCACAGAAAAGTAAATTCTTCTCATTAGAGAAGAGGGAGAAGGATTTTTTTTTCATTATACAAGCAAGCTAAAACTTTCTGGTTAAAATTCTATAGTGTAAACAGATTACTGTACATATCTAATCTTCAGCTTCAGAGGTGACAGAGTTGCAAGGACATAATCACTGATTATTTAGTCACAGTGTAAATAAATAACACACTATAAGTTGAGACAGAGAACTCAAGAGTAGAAAAATATAAAGTTTTGGTTTTTACTGGAAGTGGGTAAGAAGAGGAAGTGACAGGGTACCAAGGTGATTATCAAGGGGAGCTTCTTGCCATTTGAACTACTAACCCAATGAGCTCTCATCTTAAGGACAAATTAAAATTCCCTGTTAATTTCATGTATGTTGCATGCAAAAGCAAGTGTCAGAGGAGGCATATTTGTGCACAAGAACCCAAAATGTAATGGGAATGTGACAATGCACATGAAAACCAAAAAGGAAAGTACTTCAAAAACTCAAAGCCACCATTCAGCATGTCCTGGTATTTGAAGATGCGTTTTTTTCTGTCATTATGCACTGTTGTACAGAAAGGCAGAGAACACTGCATTAACATTACTGAAAGATCTCACTATATTCCAAAATGCTACTTAGCACAAAAATTTGACAGCTGTATCATTTTGCTTAATATTCAACCTTATTTTTTTATGTGTAGCATAATTGATACCCTGCCAACTTCTCACTGTTTTCTCTTTAAATCAAAATTTAGGCTACAATCTTTAAAGAAGAGATGGATGAGCATTAATCCAAAATTCCTGGCACCCTTCCCATAGGCACCAGTTTAAACTCTGTGAAGTGAGAACAAACCATGCCTCAAAGTTTCCAAGTCATCTTACAAGTACAGATACCTGCAGTCATGCATGGTGCTTGTTGCCAGATCAGCTGGCTGGAAGAACTGAGTGTTCTCCTCCCTGGCTGTCCAGTAGGACTTTATGACACTTTGCAAGCTATTCAAGAAGCCAGTGCTACCATCTCTTCCCCCAGAGTGCACCAACAACTCAGACACCTGCCTGCCCTTGGACTGAATGCTGCTTCCCTCTCACTCTCAGCAGCTACTGCAACGCCCTCACTTACTCAGTATGTTCTCAGTTTTTCTTGTGCCTTTTGCTCTTATCATGTTTTGCCACAGTCACAACCTTCTGGCTTGTAACTCCAACTCTCCTTAGCCATCAGCTTCCACTGTCAACTGTAGCACCTTTTGGTCATGCCACCATAGTTTATACTTCTTGGAATCGAGTTCCTTTGCTTTATTTATTTAGTCTGTATATTGCTGAACTATTTATATTTCTTCACAGAACATGATTCCAGTAGTATCCACTATTATTTTAAGCCACTGCTGGTTTTTGTTTCAAAAAACCACTGGGATATGAAATTTGTTCTCAGCTAAGACACAGCTGATCCACCCCAGTGGACAAAAGCCTGTCAGTTCCTTGATGGGAACGGAATTCTCCTTGCTTTGAAAGCCACCCCCGGTATGACTGATATGACACAACAAATCTGGACAGGCTCTGAGATCACGAGCAGTAATATCTCCTGAGACAATTCACTGTGTGCTGCATGGAAAATCCCGGTAACCTGACAGACCTTAGTGATGCTTAGTTAATCTTCTTTGTGGGGGAAAGGAAAAAAAAAAATCATACAGAACAATCTGGTGCATAAACAGAAAAAAATTCCAAAGCATTTGAGAACAATTTAGTTTTTCCAGTAGTAACCCAGGAAGCATCTCCTGAGGAGACTGTTACTGTAACTCTGGTGGAACAGTCCTTCTCAAAGCCTAGAAGGAGTCTGCAAACAGAAACAGTAACATCAGTCATCACTCAATCTTTCTCAGAATACTTTTCCAATCTATTGCTACTAAAGAAGCCTAGGAAATTACATATTCTTTCAAGTTTATTCACTTTTCTGCCCAATAGAATGGCTTTCAAACATGTAATTTTATAAGCAAACTGTATTGTGACTTGGTAGCCCTTCCCCAAGGCCCAACTGTGTTGACATGTCTTCCAAATTTACATTCCAAATAGGACTGCAGAGTGTGATAATTTCATTTCTCTCCACACCTTTCTTCTTCTCTTCAAACCCCCTTCACTTACTCAAACCAGAGTAATTACATTCTACAACAAAAAGCAGGTAACTGCTAACTCAAACATACCTCTCAGAAAAGTTGGCTCAAGAAAGCTGAAGTCTGTCACTGCAAGTGCTGCTATAAAAGTTACTCAAAACGCACATTCCTTCTGCCTTTCCAGTAAAGGCACAGCCCATGCTGCATTTTCTCAGCACTTTGCCAAAGGTAAACATCAAGACTCTTATTGCTCTAATTTTCCCCCACCCAGTAAGCTCATGTACTTGATTCCTTGCTGCCAGCTGTGATGCCAGGCATAGGCTTGACTGGGAAATAAAGAGATGACACAGCAGGTCCTGAGGTGACAGCCATTTCCCACCACCTGCACTGATAGCACTTGGGTGCCTGTCAGCCAGCACTGATTTAACTCCATGAACTCACATTGGCTGAACAGGCTGACTGAGGTGTCTGTGATAGGTATTCATAAAGAAAACATAGATTGCTCTCATTCTTACTATCCTTGCACATAATGATTCAGTCTGGATTTTTTTTTGTTTCTTTTTTTGTAATTTAGGTGAAAGACATGACTTCTTGAGAACTTCCTTAACTGCCTCTAACTACTAAGAGCTGCCTAGATTTATCTTTCATAAAGGTAGTAGATCAAAATCTTTCAATTCACGCATAGCATGTTTTTCTGGTTGAGGTAATTTTTCCCATTGCTAGTTTTCTTAGCAGAAGCACAAGTAGTGCAAATTTCACACCCTAAACTTTAGAAGCCATTGTCTATCAACAGCTTCATACTCTTGCTTTGCTCTACTGCCAGCAAAAATATTTCAAGAATGAACTTGGCACAAAGAATGAAAGACAATGATAATCTGCTGCTCCTGCCCCTCCACCTCACCCCCTCCCACGTACATCTCTGACCAATTAAAGTTCAGTAGGTGATGCACAAGGTTGATTATAATCCAGGAAGCATTCAAAAATAGTTCGGATTTGGCCACCCAGACAAGTTGTGCTTTAACCACATAAAAAGTGTTATGTGACCCTTAAAAAGGATGATGACCCTAAACACATTATAAAATGTTTATTTAATTTTCTAATAATATACATCTTAAGAAGAAAGTCTAAGGAAAGCAAGACAAAGTGAATTTATGATTACATGAACTTCTAGCTCAACCTTTAATTTAACGAAAATGTAGTTTTAGGAATATACAAATCAAGACATAAGCCTGCTACACTGGAGTTTATAAGTAAAGAAGAAAGTACAAGTGTGAAAGTCGAATGGACAGTCAAACTCCAAAGTAACAGGTTCTGATTCAATACCCTGTAGAAATTTTCAAAGCACTATTTTTCAGCAATTCAACACAAGCAGAAAGAACAGCTGGCACTGCTGGGAATGGGCAGGACATGCACACACACACTGCATCCAAAACTCAAGATGCCACAAGGCAAGTTGTGGTGTCATTATGCTGCACTCCTGAACTGAGAGTAGGTTCAAAATACACACCCAACAAAATGTGTGGGACAAGGCTGTGCTGTAAATGACTGTGAGAGGTGTCTCAATCCTCAATTATTCAAGGTTCCTATTGTTTGGCAGAACAAAATGCTCAGGTGCACTGACTGAACTTCAACTTTGTTAGTTATATTTTGTTCCAATTTGTTCCATCCATTCAAAGACCAGTGCTTTATCGCTGATATTTAATCTCACAATCTTTGTTTACTTTTTAATTAAAACCAGCTAGATTCTTTCAAATGGAAGTAGCTTTCCATATCAAAGACATTTTCATACCATCATTTATTAATGATAAAGGCTGCCATCAAGACAGACCATAGTAAAAAGGTGTTAGTCTTTATTTTCTTCAAAAGTTACTTATATTTTTTACTTGTATAGGGCATGATTAATACAACGTCAGCAAGGTAAGAGAACAGCTTCTTGCAAAATTAAGCAAAAAGCATTTAGTCTTAGCACGCCAGATACGTGCCTGAACTACACGTGCTTCATTGACTTAACACAGTATTGACTTCCAGTGATGATATATAATGGAACTTCTAATTGATCCCCCGCAGTGTTATGAAGTGAGCCAAAGCAATGGCAGCTCAGGCTGGTCATGCAGTGGGAATCTCAACAGGAGCTGCAGTACAGGTCTTGCTCCAACACATCCTTCTGCTTGGTGAGTACTGGCCTGAGCTCTGACTTGTGTTCTGCCCATGCTCAACGCAGCAGGGAAATACTCTGCTGGGGTCCATGTAAGCAGCAAGGCAGGAACTGCTTTTCACCATGAATGTTTAACCAAATCCCTTCCCAAATGCACATGTATTTGATACATTACCTTTTTCTGTGAAGGCTTCTAGTATACAGTCAACTGATTAGGGACAACAGAAATATACTTTTTAATTAAATTATTCTTATTTGAGCAAAACCAGGGATACTAAGATAATGCTGCCTATAAATAAGAGGCTGTATCAGTGGAAATATAACGGGAGAGCTTTCTTAGCAGGAAAGCAAAGAAAGGTTTTTGCAACTAGTAATGTCCAGTTTTATCCTGGGAAGAGCCATGGTACAAACATGCGAAGCAGGGCAAGAAGATTTGTTTGGAATCCATCTATAATTCAGCCAGCTAGGATTTTCAATAGATCAGATTCCATCTTCATGCAAGCACTTCAGAACAGCAAGAAAGTGCAGAACTATTTAGGCAAATACTTGGTGTTCTGGTCCCGTGTGTATGCACAAGCGACATACTGTTTCACTTCACTGTACTTCTTAAGGATTACTTGGTAACCAACATATTGTCTAAATAAAGGTTTGCCTAAATAAAGTCCTCAAGAAAAATCCTGTGTTGACCCCAGAATATGGGGCTTAGTCTTGGAAGGGTAGCAGCAAAGGCACTGAATGGTTAAAGTCCGGTTTCCATGAGTGAGCGAGTATCAGTGACCAGGGCAAGCTCAGGCTCCCAAGGCTTAAAGCCTGCTTGGCCCAGCCGCTGGCACTGGGCAAGGCATTGGGGACGGTCCAAGCAGGGCACTGGACCGTGGCTGTGACAGCAGCACTTCATCCTCGCTGTGGTGGCCTTCCCTTACTGCCAGCTCCTCCCGGGGCACCGACGCCTGCCAGCCTTTGCCAGTTATACATCCAGAACAGCATACACTTTGGGCGAGAGAGTTTTGTACAAGCAACAAGAAGTTTAATTATGTTTCTCCTGTAAATATATACTAAAATCTGCACTGGTTTGAGGAGGAGGAGGGACAGGAAAAAAAAGGGGGGAGGGGGGTGAATGTGGGTGGGAGGGGGGAAGAGTTATTGTGGCTTTAAAAAAAAAAAGTCCCAAACTTAGAACCACCCACCTGAAGAAAGTCAAAACAGTTTTTGAGAAAATCACTGCCATTCAACCCTACTAAATAGAAACAATGACATAAGTTACTATGAGGCATTACTGCAGAACCAAATGTATTTACTCAAAAGAAAGTATTTGCTGCTGAACATAGCTATACAAGTTAACAGTTGTTTAGAATCAGATACTTACAAAAAGCATTTTTAAGCAAAAGAGTCCCTCTTAAAGAAAAAAAGAAAGATTTTCACATGATCTCACTTAGAAAAAATCTGTTTCAAATTGCCCTACGTGTCCTGGCCTCTAGCCCATTTTTACTGAAGGCCTTTCCTGTACAGTTCCATAGGGGATGGGAATCTCTACAAAGTTTGCCTTAAAAGGACGTGTCAGATGCCCAGTGTATACTGTGTTATGCAGCTACAGAAGCTAACAATTCTGAGTACAAAGCAGTTGCTATCCTTTATTCTCCAAGGCAAATTATAAACTACTTGCAGGCAAGAAAAAGCATACAAATTAATGTTCTGTCAAAAAAAAAGACAAGGTGAGACAAAAATTAGATATGTGCTGCTGTCCCACAAGAATGTGTGCATCCATCCATCTGTCTTTCATGGGTATTGACTCAGCAATAGGACTATTATAAGTATTTTTCTCCAAATTTTAAACTAAGTCTAAGTCTGAAACCACACAAAGAGTACATTCATTTGTAAATTTTAAACAAGCAAGCAACACTGTAATGCAAATCATAGTTTTTATTTTCTGAGGCTGCTAATCCTATTTAATTGTCATGACTGTCAAGCTCTATTTGCTTTCTTCAGAAGTGTTCTAGTCATAGGAGGTACACTGTGAGCTTGCATTCAAAGGATGCAAAATACTTATAGTCTTAAAAATTAACCTTACTGCTAAGGTTTTATGATTTTCTATCACCAGTGTTAGATTTACCAAAAGTTTATTAATCCACCATAAACAAGGCCACTGTAATACATTTTATACATGGACAGAAAATGCTTTAAATTTGAAAGTGCAGACACAGGGTGCTTACTAAGGTTAAACCTAACAAAAGTTTCAGCAAACATCCTCACTGTTCATTTACTTGTGCCCCGCGCTGCTGCAGCACTGGCAGCTCTGTCTGTGCCGTCCCCACGCACAGGAGCAGACCCGTGTGGGGCTCCACCTCTGCCTTGATGTTCGTGAGGCAGCAGTAGCTAATCCTGGCTATGCCACGCCATTCATCACCTTCCTCCTAGAAAAAATGGTGTAAGATGAGAGGCAGAGCTGGAAACGACAGCCCTCACTCAGGGCTTAACACAGGCACTGACAGCTGCCCCACAGCTCAAGCACGGCCTGCGCTGCTCCACGCCTCACGACCGAGGCCTCCAAAGACAACTGTCAACTGGGCACGGAGTGTCACCATTTACTGGGCAAAGGAAGCTAACTCCCGCGCCACTGGTGTACAGCAACACCTGCCAGATGTCCCTGGGGCAGCCACTTTCACACATCAGTTTAATCTACCCAGGGCTCCAGAGCTGTGACACTGGGGACAGGGCACATCTACCGGCTGGGGCTGTGCGAGGGCTCCCCAAGGCGAGTCTCATTTGTGGGCTCTGGTCAGTGTCCAGAACAGGCACGGGTGCTAACACCCAAGCTGCTGGCAAGAGAAGTGTTTCCATGGCAAATCACTTGCTTCTGCTCATGCTAAGAGATGAATCCTTGCTATGAACTGTCAACCCAATGCTACGTAGGTTCCATCACCATCAGTCTGTACCTCTTAGCAGAGCACTTATTACTGTTGTAATGTTAATATTTCCCTTGAAGCAGCCATAGAACTGGAAACCTATACTTGATCATGCCTAAGAGAACAGACCTGTCCTGAGATTGTAACAATAAAAGTGGTAAATGGATTAGACACATCAAGGTAGAGTAGACACACTGAGATAGACGGTAAAGGATGAATATGAGTGGAAAAACTGTAGTTAAGATTCTCCTCTGCTGGATGACCTTCCTTGTTTAACAACAAAAAAATCTAATTAATCTCATGAATACCAATTCTCAGTCAGTATGAGAACTCTTCACACATAGGACCTAACACTAGGAGAATACAAATGAATAGGTTACTACAGCTCAATAAGGCCAGTGATTCACTGGGTTTCTTTAAAAATCCTATGCAAAATTTCCAGCAAGAGGGGAAACTCATGTTTCAGCAATTGAGGTGGCAAATACGTTCTCAAAAGCGCAGGAGATGTGTGCCCAGAAAAGGAACATGGCATGATTTGGAAGCAGAGGGCAGCAGGGCCATGTTCAAGCAAGTGTTGTTGAACACAATTAACTGAAATTTGATACTGTTAGTCAAAGTGAAACCAAGCATCAGAAACAAGTAACCAGCAGAAAATTGTAAACAAACTGGAGAATTCTCATAAACTGGTTGCTGATACATTAAAATATCCATCTAAAGACTGACAAAAGAGATGGTCTCATTTTTTATATCACTAATGTCTGTTTAGTGATGCATGAAGCTATTGTGCCAAACATCAATTCTAAGTTTAGCTATGGAATTATTCCATGGTCATATTTATGTTTCATGGACAGTTTTGCTATGGACTCAATTATCAAAACTGTACCATTATGTACAAAGTTGTGAAGTTCACTTGAACTGCAGATCTGTTACCAATGCCTGGATCCAGCTGGAAGAAATTCACAGTTCTTTGAAAAAAATACTGAATTTGGACACAAAGAGAAAAGTTTTAGTGCTTTCCAGAGTGAAATTGATATTTAGCTAGAAAATGTTAACTTCAAGAGCCATGATCACCTATCAGAAACCATGAATTAACTGGAGCACACTGAAGTTTAATGCCTGCACCTATAAATTCTTCTGCCATTTCCTCCAAAATTCCCTTTTAGTATATATTTCTATTACAATATTTTTAAGATAATATTAGATTTTTTTATTTCTTCCTCATGCAACAAAATGAAGATTTGTGCAATACAAATGGACATGCAGGCTGATTTTATTTTAAGCTAAATATCTGAATTTAATTCAAAACTTGTAAATTAAAGATACTACTTCTTTAAAAGTTACATAGATGTCTACATGCAAGAGAATAGGAATGCAGAGATCTTATACTGTTACTTATGATGACAGAAGATACTCCCCTCTGCCCTCAAAGCCTAAGTTTCCACTGCCTTTATCCAGTATGGTCTCAGTTTTTATTACATCATTTCAGACTACGTTAATTGAAATGCACTTTTATCAGCAACAAACATTCTTACCTAGGGTTCACAAAATTTGATGACCAAATCTAAAGGTTTGTTAAAGGAAAATAGTCTAGAGGAAGCATGGTAAAGCTTCTATAGTAAAGCAAATATATGGTAGGAAGACTTGCATTTTAAGAATGGAAAAGTATATTATTTCTGTTTTGAAAGGAGGGGTGAGAAAGAGGAAGGAGAGGTTCAGTTCAACCACAGACAGCCAAAACTTATCTCACTATTAAATCACTAATTTAAAAAATCTGAAAGCTAGTGATTTTAATCCGGTTCCCAGATTAAAATATTTATTTTAAAAAGGTGATTTCTGGACTAAGCAATTAAATCTGTTTATTTGACCTGTAGCAGGTAAAATAGATTACAAGAATTTTCTCCTCAGCAGTTTCAAGAGGAATGCAATAATCACACCTAGGACTAGTTTGCATTAGTCACCACAGACTCCAAGTCTTTTTCATTAATCGGTATTTGCCCTCAAGAAGGAAAGCAGGAAACCCTACTGTCCTCCTGCACACTTGCAAAACAGGGAGATATTTTGTTTACAGGCTTCATTTGTTTAAGAGCCTTCACTTCAAAAAGTTTGTTTCCTTCCTCTTCCATTTCACTAGGGCTTGACCTTTCAGGGTGGCAGCTGCAGGGCTGGGATAACTCCCCTTAGTTACTCTGCTGTCTTTAAAAAGTCTGGAAAATGGTTCTGACCAGTGACAGCTTCCTGATGCAGGGATGGCTCAGAGGGAAAGTCAGGGATGTGCAATAACCAAATGCCATGCAAAATTTAACTCCCCACACAAACCATACTCCTGCCCACCCTCACTTTCTTATGAAGATGAAACTGGCTCTGTATCAAACATAAGGGGAGGGAGAAGATAAATGCCTGCCCAATACAAATAACATTTCCATGGGAAGGGTGGAGCCACGAGGAAGCAGCTGAATGGACTGGAACCTCTCCTCCTGCTGCCCAATGTTCCTGTTTGCTCCACACCTTCTGCAGCCAGACAATGGAGCATAAATCAAGACAAATATAAAATCCAGTTTGCAGCTTTATCTAATTGCATCATCATCGCGGGCTATGTCAACCTCACGGACTGCAGAAACTCCCCCATTGCTCAAGAAGAAAATTATTTCTGGCCTGCAAAAGAAACCATCCATTTCCATCAGTTTAAAGGGCTTCCCACTGACTATTTGTTTTGGATCAATTATCTTCTGTGGTCTCAAGTAAACAGGGAATCAGCTTCAAAGGGATTACACTAGTTTGACTACCTACACATTTCTCATGCAGACAAGTTTCCTTACAGCTGGGAACCAGTACACAAACTCCACGCTTGCTTTGCAGGAATGAGGAAAAGAGATCCCTAACAGAGACCAGACACCATCCTAGTGTGAACTAAGGCAAGGAGCAAAACAAGAGAAAGGTAGAGTCTCAAAAGAGGGGGAAAAAAAAAAAAGGCAAAAAAAATAAAGCCCTTAACACAAACTAAACATAGATTTTAAATGTAGAAACTAAATCCTGAACCTCAATTAAATTCTTCAAATGCATCAGGACATATTATAGTCATCTATTCAAATACCATAGCAAACAAAAGGTCTCTCTGAACACTAATAAAATGTCAAACGAGAAAATAAAGAATAAAAACCAAAACCAAGGGATTTTTTTTTTTTTTATCCAGCACAGCTGGACCCTCAGGCAGCATAGCTATGAAGTGTCTGTTTACTGCAGAAAAACACTGCTTGGGGATCACCACTGAAAATTTCAAACAAGGGTATTTAATATTATTCAAGCACGGAGGTTCTACAGCTACTTACAAACATTACCCCAATGTAATTGCACATTAAAAAACCCATAAAACAATAGTTTGCAAAAAGGCCAGTATTTTAGAAAGTGTGCTTATAATTGGCAGCAAAAACTGATCCTCCAAGAGCTGGAAACTAATTCTTCAAATCTTCATGAGACAGAAGAATCTGGGAAAAAGAATTTTTGATCTTTACAGAGACATTATCTGCTGATCCTTTAGAATTATACAGATGAACGGACACACATCTAACCCACAAATCCATGCAACATACTAGATTGGAGGTGCACAATATACCTATATATAACAAAACTGCTTTGAAATTTGATCTCTTACAGTGAGATCAACATTCTAAAAGCTCAAGGCTCCATCTCTTTGTGAGTTTTTGTTGTTCATTGGAGAGAGTTTTTGTTTGCTTGGGGTGTTTGAAAGGGGATGAGTTCATTCATCTTTGGTGCACTTGAATTGTTTTCTATGGCAATGCTGCACTTACACTTTCAAAGAATGCAGCAGAAACCTGCAAACAAGTAAACTGGAGCTACCCCAAAACATCCGCCCCTCTGCAATATTTGCATTGAAGGCCCTCAACTCATCAAGATGAAGCAGAAGGCCCTTTGCATAAAGGTGTGAAATACACCAGTTTCAAACCCTCTGCTAATGCACAGGCTTGGAACAGCTCCTCAGCAGGCCCTAAGGAAGATGATGGCAATAAGAAATCGAAAGAACAAAGAACTTCTTCCCATCTTGTCCCCATTAAGGGATCACTGTTAAACCTACATAATTTTGTCAATAATCCTAAAAGTAGAAGAGCACCTACTTTCTTCCTAATTCACATGCAATAATACACAACATGTTTTGGTCTTTTTTAGGTTTGGGTTGTTTTTTGGTTTCTTTTCAGTCTGTAATGGTGTAGATAAATCATTAAATTTAGATGCTGGAAGCAACCACTCTGGAAGACATTTGGTTACATGATGTCATTAAACTTTGCAGCAGAACCCTCAACCATCCTGAGAAAGCCAATAAAGAAAAAAAACAAAGCAAAATGTTGTTTTGTAAAGCATAAATTACAATGTTTAAAGTAACTACTTTTCTCCCTGCTCTCTTTTCTACTCAGCTACAAGTAAAACAGGATCTGGGGATCTGCTGAAGCCTGAAACTAGACATGAAACAACCGATTATTAAAGACCACGTTTAGATTTTAAGCCTGTGAAGAAAAGACACTGAGCACCAACTTATCCCCGCTTGTTTAGCGGTGTAACTTTTATTGCAAAGGTTTTCTCTCTTATTAGGTAATTGTTCGCTGCAAGCTAGCAGCCAGTCTAACAGGGCAACGTGAGACACCTTTTGTTCCTAAGAGTATGAGAAAAACCTCAGCAAAGCCGCGCACAACCGGCGCCCGCCGCTCCGGCCGCGGGGCTCGGCTGCTGTCAGCGCAGCCTTTTCTGCCGCTTTGCAGCGGGGCTCCGGGCGCGGCGGCGGCGGCCGGTCTCCGGGCGCTGTCTGTCCCGCTGGCGGGGCTCCCCGCGGGGCGCGGGTCCGCCGCCCGCAGCCG
>VZUI01001545.1:0-14622 GCA_013401135.1 Cettia cetti
AGGGCTGGAGCTGGGCCAGGGCAGGCTCAGGCTGCAGAGCAGGGCAAGGTTCTTCCCCCAGAGGGTGCTGGCACTGCCCAGGCTCCCCAGGGAATGGGCACGGCCCCGAGGCTGCCAGAGCTCCAGGAGCCTTTGGACAGCGCTGCCAGGGATGCACAGGCTGGGGTTGGTGGGGCTCTGGGCAGGGACAGGGGCTGGGCTGGAGGATCCTGGTGGGTCCCTTCCAAGGATATCCCTTCAGGATATTCCCTGATCCTGTGGAGTCTCTCTGCTGCCTGCAGAGGCAGCCAGAGCTCCCCTGAAGCGCGAGGAGGCGTCTCCAGCCAGGACACTGTCCCTGCCCTTCCAGGGTCCCTGAGCCCTGGGTGCTCTGTGTGGCCAAACACATTTCTGCAAATACCAGCAAAAAACCCAATCCTGTGGCCCAAGTGAGACCCAAACCCCACTGAGCTCCAGGAAGGTGCCCCCAGCTCCCCTGAGATTGCAAATTAATCCAGGGATTCTCTGAGGCATTTCCATGGCAGTGGAGTGGGGTTTCACAGGGCTGGACTCTGGAAATCACTGCCTTTTGCACTGCAATGAGGAAATCATGTCATTTATCCCCCGAATGCATGTAAGAGAAATGCCAGTGTCCCAAATTCAGCTGCTACAGAATGTTGGTACATTTGCTACACACATTTTTCACAAGCAATAATGAGTGACAAAAATAACTGACCTACTTCTAACTCCACAAATACCTGTACCTCACATTTGGAGGCAGAGAAATCAGCATGGAGACATTTAGAACAAGTCTATTCTTGAATGCCCTTTTTTAACTCTCTTTAAATTATTCCAATTTGGACAGTTTCTAATGTAATTTTTTTGTACACCTTGCAACTCCCTGGAGCTGTTTCTGTAGTTCCAGGCACGTCTGCACCCAGCACAAAACCCTGGTGATCATTAGAATGAAAAGATTTGGCTCCCCCAATAGTGGAGAATTCATTTTTGCCATCACACCTTCCTTGATGGTGCCTGAGGATCTGGGCCATGCTTCAAACCAAGCCAAGCCTCTGTTAAAGGCTGTTTTTTCCCCTTCAGGCTTCTCCCAATGGTGACAAAATGGCCTTTGAATGGCTCCAGTGCTGAGCTGCTGCTCCATTTTGAGGACTTTTAGGGTCAGAGTCATCCAGTACCTTCTCCATCCCACCAGATTTTGCCCTGCAGGTGATGGGAATTAGGTGCAGGAGCTGCAGGGGGAAACCAAGGTGTACAATCCTGTGTAAAACAAGACAGGAACCATCTCTCAGTTTGGTCAAGCAGAGCAAAGCCCAAACCTGCAGCATCACAGAGCTGTAAAACACCCAGAGAAATCCTGGTTGCTCCACCCCCTGTGCCTTTCACCCCAGGATCCTTTTAAACTTCCCCACATTCCTTGGTCTGATTACAATTTTCCATCAGAAAAGCAAAAGTTTTTCATTTTTGTTGGGGGTTTCATGTTTTGTTCAAGACAGCTTTTCCTTCTCCTTGGTTCTCGTGTGGGTACAACCACACTGAGCATCTCCTGTTCATGATTTTTAGGCCTTTTAACAGAATTATCCCAAGCCTTCAGATTGCTCCAGACAGAGTCCAAACGCTTTAACTTATTGTTTTCTCACACAGACAAGTCCCAGCTCCCACATTAATTATCATTGCCAGGTCCTTCCAGTCTCCATCCTGCTTAAAATTCCTCCACAGCTGCAAAGCCACAAGAAATAAAATACAGATATAAAATTGATATCCTTCAAAAAAATCTGATTTTGCTGCTGCCAGACCTGCCTGGTGGCACCAGCTGACCACTGCAGTCTGGTCCCCCCAGGTCTGAATCTCTGTGGAATGGCAAAAATAATCCCAGTCCATTCCCTGTGGTGGAATTTGATCCACTTGGACATAATTATTCCTTTAGGACAGACCTGACCAAAGCAATGCCTTTGGGGGAGTTCCTCTAAGCAGTGGCTGGGGACTGACTTGTGGCATTCAGCTCTTCCTGGAGAAGGTTTGGGGACATGAAAACAGAATCCCCCAGCCCTGAACACATTCACCAAAATCTCAGGAAGAATGAGCAAAGCCCCTCCTCTGATGTGATAATACCACAAAAATCCTAAATAGGAATATCAGCTTCACTTCCAATGCTGCTCAGGGATGGTTGAAAGGGAAAAGCACACTGAGACTCTTGCTGAAGGAAAATAATTGGTGAGGACGTTTTTCTTCTGTTATGTTCAAATTAACAAAGGTGGTTTGCAGCATTTTGGTGTGGTTCTTCTGAAAAATCAGAGAATTTTCCAGCTCTGACTTCCCACTGTCCAAAATCTGCTGAAATCCAGGGTTGCATTCTTCTGGCAAAAGTAAGGATTACCCCTGAACACATTCCTGCCTCAAAAATCTTCAGACAAACCTTCTGTTCTCTGGAAATCTGTTTGAAAGAACAGGATGTTGATGCTTGAGCCATAATCAGATTTTATTGAATATTGAGTGTGTCTAACACTGAAGGCAGACCCTTCAAATCTCATGTCATGTGTGTCAGAAATTTAAAAGCAGCATTTTTTAATGCAATTGTGGCCAGCTCTGCTCTCCAGTCCCTGTTTTCTTCAGAGCTCAGCAGCTCCAGGTGAAATAAATGTCAGGTCCTGTGTTCAAGTGACGTCGTTGATGTGTGAACTGAATTTCAAACCCTTGTTTAAATGCTGAAAGGAAAATGTCTTCTCAGATGTTGCATTTTTAAATCACTGCCTGGCAGATTCCAAATAAAAGTTATATTGGAGTCTGTGCCATTAATATTCCTTCTGATATCAGCTTCACTTTTTGCTAGAAATAGGGTCTGGTCAATCCTCTCCAGGAAATCCCAGCACCTCAAGGCTTTTTCTGGGCACTGATGGAAGTGTGCATTCACATGGAGCTTATGGGAAATAAATTTTTAAAAAATCATTTCTCCATTTTTCTTAGGTGATCCTACAAGAACAGATTAAAAAAAAAATTGCAGAGGTGAGAAGCAAATTGAATTAAGAAATCAAATCAATGCCACAGGATACAGGGTGGAATTGCTGGGGTGTCCTGAGCAGGGCCAGGAGTTGAACTCCATAATCTTTGTGGGTTCCTTCCAATTCAGGATATTCAGTGATTCTCTGACACAGAACTCAGATTTGTGTATTTTGGCTGAGCAAAACTTGGGTATTTTGCATTACAAGAGGCCTTTTAGGACACATAATTGCAGAAAGTATAAAAAAAATCCATTATCTAAAAACATTTAAGTCTCACCCTTCCTCAGCATCTCTGAGGAAGAGCTGGGCTGGGCTGGGCTGGGAGCACTCCCCAGGGCTGGGATCCCTCAGGAGGGATCCAGGGGCAAGGATGCACTTTGGATCCCAGATCCCACCCCTCTCCTCCTGCCTCATCAATTCCCCTTCCCACACAGAACTGCTCAGGGAAGCAGCAGCACAAAGGAGCCCAGACGTCACCACCATCAAGCATTTCAAGCCCAGTGCTCTCTTCACAGCTCAAAGCAGGGAGACTTGCAAACATCGACTACAAGTAGGAAAAATGAATAATATATGAAAGAAAAAGCAAGAACCAGGAAACAGTCACAAGTGTGAGGCGTTAATTGCTGTACATCCCCCACAGTACAGCGACAGACAGGGAAGGGCTGGATGGATGTGGCAGGGAGCACCTGACAGCAGCTCCGTGTTCCCTGCCTGCTCCCTGCAGTGGGAAGGGTGACAGTGACACTGTCCCGTGCCACAGTGGGAAAGCACATCCACAGGTGGAATCACAGTTTGATAAAACCTGGGAGTTGGTGGCACAACAGGAAATTTCATTCAGTTTTGGAATTTGGGACAAGCAGCTCCTCCCTGACCTTCACTCCTTCCCTGTTTTCTCTCCCTCCTCTTTCCCAGTCTCACCTGCTGCTGGGGGGGTTCCTCCTCTGTCCCAAAGGAGAATAACCCAGGTCTGGATGGAACCTCAGCGTGGCTCAGGCTGGGAGGGACCTCTGGAGCTCACCCAGGGTCCCCTGGAGCAGTCACTCGGGATTGCATCCGGGTGGGTTTGGAATATCCCCAGCGAGGAGACTCCAGCCCCTCTCTGGTCTCTGCTCAGCGCTGGGCACTGTCCAGGGCAGAAGTTCTGCCTCCGGTGCAGGGGGAATCCCCGGGATTTGGCAGGGAATGCCCATTCCCTGGTGGCACTGCTGGGCCCCTGGAGCAGAGGCTGGACCATGCCTGAGCCCTCCGTGGCACAGGGACAGACACTGATAAGACCAAAGGACATTGATAAGATCACGGTGGATGAGCCCCTGTGGTCCCACAGGCAGACCCACCCTGCAGCTCCCCTTGTCCCCCACCCTGCAGCCCTGGGGACAGCTTTGCTGAGCTGGCCTAGGGGATGCAGGCAGGGAAAAGACTGACTTTGGGGACTCATGATGCTCGGGACCAGACACTAGACAGAGAGGGGAATTTTCAGGGCTATTTCTGGGGATTTGGCACCTTTTCTGCTTAAATCCCACCTCCAGCTGCTTCCTCACCATCACCCAGAGCCTTCCCCTCCGTGTCATTCCCTCCCCAGCTCCCCCTACCCTCAGCAGCAGCACATTTGTTAGTTGACAGCTTTTATTTTATATTTCATTTGCCATTTGTCAGCTGGGGAACACGGCTTCAAGTTCCTGTTTGATGTTTCCATGTTATCTACAAACGCTTTAAAGTTGCGGCGCTGGCTGGGCTCCGGAGCTCACAGCAGCACAGGCACCCCCCTCTAGTGGTCCAAAGGCAAGAGGAGTTCTGCAGGAATTGGAGCGTTTTCCAGGGGGTGAGAGCCCGCCCGAGTCTCGCAGGCAGGGCTGATGGAAGGGCCATAAAGCTCCATCCTTTAGGTACTGCCCCAAACTGCTGAGACCCTTGTGGGGACACTGCCACACCTTTGTCTGCCTCAAATATCCCTCGGAAAATATGGAAATAGGCAGGAGATGTCCCCTGTTGATGCTGAATCGTGTCCCTTCTGCATTTCTGGGACCACAAGGCTCAGTACACATGGAATAATCTCATTCTGGTTTGCACTCTGGTTGTAGAAATCACTTGACTGGGAAGTTAAAGAGAGATTTAAATACTGTTAAGCTGGGAAAATTGAAGTTAAGAGTCTGTTTAAATTACACAGCCATCATTTCTGCCCCAGGACTTTATCTTCCCCGGTATTGCTGCTAATAAATGTCATATTTAGGAAAAAGAAGAGCAAAAGCAGTGGCTGATTCCTGCCCTGCCTCTGCCAATGTGCTCTGTCTGCTCCTGGAGGTTGTGTCCCGCACAGGAAAAGCTGGGTGAGGGATTGAAACACAGGAATGGTTGGTTTAAACTCTGTACAGGAAAATCACTGCTCATGCAGAGTCTGATGTGTTTGTCAGAAATATCCCTGAGTGAGTTTTGCTCACAGATGAACCCAGCTGTAACCCCCCAGCCCACAGCAAAGCTTCACTAGGGAGATTTGGGGAATTTGGACTGGCTTTTGGTACCTTCCTAATATGAAACCTTCCAGTGCCTAAAGAGGGATTGCAAGAGGTCTGGAGAGGGACTGGGGACAAGAGGTAAAGGCACAGGACACAGGGAATGGCTCCCAGTGCCAGAGGACAGGGCTGGATGGGAGATTGGGCAGGAATTGTTCCCTGGCAGGGTGGCCAGGCCCTGGCACAGGGTGCCCAGAGCAGCTGTGGCTGCCCCTGGATCCCTGGAAGTGCCCAAGGCCAGGCTGGACACTGGGGCTGGAGCAGCCTGGGACAGTGGGAGGTGTCCCTGCCCATGGCAGGGGTGGGATGGGATTTACTGTCCCTTCTCACCCAAACCCATCTGTGTTTCCCTGAACATTGAATTGTAGATCTCCTTGTAGCTCTCCCTAAATCTGTGTTCCTACAGTGAGAGCCAGCACAAAATCCATCCAGGACTCTCTGTAAAGACAATTCCAGAGCTCAGCCTGGAAGCTCTGGTGAGCAGAACACGGCAGTGAAGCATCATCTTACAGGGTACAGATTGGAGGATCAATGATCCTATTAATAGAGGGAGCCAAGCAAATCTGGGTGGAAATGACCACTTTCTGCATCAATTAGTCATGGAAGCAGTCAAAGGTGGATGCTATTTTAGACATGGTTTTGGCAAGGGCTGAAGAGTCTATAGAGGAGGTGGTTATAAAAAATAACCTTGGATTGTGTGACCAGGGGTTGAAAAATCCCAAACAACCAAGCCTGTAAGTGGGGGGTTGGTTTCACCAAGGGCAAATTAGGAGAAATTTAACAAAATTAATTAGTGAAGTCAGATGGCCACAGAAGCCCAGGGAGCTGAATGTGGAGGTGTGGGATTTTTTTAAGCCAAAGGGGAAAAAACATGGAATTTGCAACTCAGTGCAGGGTGAAGGGAGGAGTAGGTGGGGAAAATTCCCAGGTGACTCCACAAATAACCAGCTCAGGAAGGATCAGAGCAGTGGTGGTGGGGTCTGAGGGTGGGAGCAAAGGGCTCAGCTACAAAGGTGGCCCTGTGGGAGAGGCGAGGAGAGCAGAGGAGGATCCTGTTGTGCTGTGGGATCCCACAGGAAAAGGTGGAGTTGGATTCATGAATAAGAGGAATGAGGATGGATGTGTGGGACTACCAGAGAGTCAGTTGGGATCAAGGCTTAAAATGATGAGGTGCAGCAGCTCCACAACAACAGATCAGCTTTAGAAAAGGCTGATGAAGGAGGGTTTGGAACTGGGCAGTCCCACGCTCGAGGCAAAAGCCTGAGTCAGTGGAATTCTGTGTGGTCTGCAAAAGGTGGTGTGCAAACAGCAGGAACAATGGCTTTTGAACCTGTGGGAGTTTACAATTTCCAGAGAAAGATGAGAGAAGTGAAGGTAGAGAGTAAGAGGGAACGGGACAGGTATTTATCCTGGACAGATCAAGACAGGCTCACCCAGTCCCCTCTTTCAATTAAATATCAGATCCTGCAGGCAAAGGCAATGCAGATCCCTCCACATGGACTTCACCAGAGGATCTGATACAGTTCCTCATGGGAAATCATTATTTAAGCTGGAAAAGATGGGGGGATTAGTGCAAGAATTGCAAGGAGCTAAAGAATGAGCCAGGAAAAACAGGCACACCCTGTGCTGAGAGGGTTCTGTGGGGCTTGGGGAGGGCACAGAGGGGTTCAGGACTTAACCTTGGAGCAGATCACACTGATCTTCTACTCAGTGACCTTGGCTGAGGAGGCAGGAATGAATTCAGGGAATTTCTGCTGCCACAGACCTGGCAAGTGAGTGTGGTTCAGTGAGAATCTGAAAATTCTGGTGACTTTGAGGACTGGAGCAAGAGAAATGTGAAGAAAGTCCCAAGTAAGGCTCTGGCTCCTGCATCTGTGGGCCAGGATTTTGCTTCCAGCTGGAAGGAAGGGAGGTGGAGAGTTCCTGAAATGCAGCCATCGTGTTGCCACCTTTGTGATGGAACTGAGAACTGTGAAAGGTTTGAGGCAAAATTGATCAAGTGTTTCCACAGAGGTTTCACATGTTCACACAAGCTGCTGCTCAAACCTCAAGTGAAACAGCTGCGGTTTTGAAAAGGGGAACAGAAACTGCAGGGAGGGCAGTGATGGTGCACAGAGAGTCTGTGCTTCAGCAGGTGATGGAAAACCTGGGCTGTGGAGCCAGGCTGGGAGAGGAGTGGCTGATCTTTTTAAATTAAACAGCAGGGCAAACTTTAGGGGTGTCCCAAGAGCAGCGATGGCACAGGCACAGAGCTCCACAGGCAGCTGGGACAGGGTCCTGAGCAGCAGGAGGAAAACCCAAACCTGTCAGAGGAGCTGTGGGGATAGGATGGTTTTCAAACACTTTGAAACACTTGGTCCCTGTTAAAGCTATGGCAGGAGACAGGAAAGGTGGGACAAAGTCAGCTGCTCCTTCTTCTTTTAAAACACACAGTGGAAAGTATAGGCAAAGAAGAAAATCAGGGCTCTTTTGCAATTCAAATATCTGACTCAATAACCAGATTTAGATGGATGTTTCCTGATAAATATCAAGAATTTTTGTTTTGTCTTCTTAAGGAGGCCACAATCAAATGGTCTTGTTGGGGCCACACAAGCCCTCTTTGCCTGTCCCATATTCATAGACCCACCTGGAGACACCACGGTACCCAAAATGACATTTTGGGAAGGGTTTGTCCTGGCTCTGTTGTTGAGTCTGAAACCAAACCCGCTGCTTGTGTTTGGTTCACCCCATCCCACCCCTCACAGCCCAGGGCCAGCCCCAAACCAAGGTGACCACACAGAAGTCTGGGTGCTTGGTGGCAGCTTCCTTAAAGGATGGCATTAATGAGAAGGGAGGTTTCTCCATCCCCCACAGGGATGTGCCAGGCCTGCAGGTCACCTTCTGTCCCAAAACCTTCTCCTGCAGGTCACCTCCTGTCCCAAAACCTTCTCCTGCAGGTTACCTCTTGTTTCCAGACCTTATCCTGCAGGTCACCTCCTTTCCCCCTTCATTTCTCCAAATTGCCTGGGATTGGTGTTGGCATTGCCACATGAAGATTTTCCCTGTCCATGAACTTGATCGGCCACTTCTCCTTCTTTCCCAATAAAATCAGCTGCCCTTTGTGCAAGGAATTGCTATTTCTGTAGCCAGATCTGAGCCTCTCTGGAGAATCAGCCATTATCTGCTATCACATATCCTGCAAATGCTCCTTGCTCTAATTAAGCAATAATTAATGGCTCCAAAGTACAAGGTGGATTCCCAAGTTCTCTGCACTGCACAATAAGTAGCAGGTCTGTTTTCTGCTTTTCAATTTCAATTAAAAAAGCTCGTGTTCCCTTTTAGTCTCCTTGTGCCTGCAGTACAGCAGACATCACTATTCCAGCAATACCTCATTTGTTCCTAACATGAAATTATACTAAAAAATAATCTCCTTTTTTTTCTTTTTTTCTCTCTTATGAGCTCCATACCTGAACCCAAGAAAGAAAACTATTTTTGGATTGTTTTAGATAGATTTTTTTTAGATAGATGCAGGCAACATCTCCACCCAAAGCCCTCTGAAACCCCTTGCTAAGACCCTGCAGCCAGGACAGGATTCAGGTGGTTTTTGTGCTGCATGAAAAATACTATTTTTAGTCTACACACGTTTTCTTCCCAGTTCCAAAAAACAGGGGGCTTCCTACTGAGGGAATTTAGCTCCAAATCTCTGTTGCCTGAAGCATATGGGCTAAATTTGGTTGCAATCCTCACACTCTGTTTTTGGCAGAGACAACGTGTGAAGCCTTTAAGTGAACATTCTCTCCTTGGCTGATTTTTTGCATCTGTTTGGACAAGGCAGGGGAAGCCCAAGCACCTGACAACACCTTTAATGCTGCCCTGCAGCTCTTGCAAACCCCAGGGGCTGCAGTCTTTGGGGGAGGGGTGGGTGGGTGGTGTGAGATTCCTCCCCTTGGTCCTCCTGCCTCTGTTCTTCCCCCAGCCCAGGATCTCCAGTGCTGGACACCCTCTGGGCCAGCACTGGCTGGCAGCAGGGAAGGTTCTCCCCTCCCTGAGCACTTTCTGAATGAGTTTCTCTGCCCTGCAGAGCTCAGATCTGCTGATAGAAGCCCCCATGGGGATCAAGCCAAAGGCAGCAGCCACGGCTCAGACCCTGGGCAGAAAGCAGAGCTCCCTGGAAGGACACAGGGCTGGCTTTGTCCCCTCCAAAAGGCCACTGCCAACCCCCAAGGACAACATGGCTGTGGCTCAGTGAAGCCTCCAGGTGACATTCCCCTCCCTGCAGAGTAGGGTCTGCAGCCTCCTCTCTCCTGGCAGAGAGATTTGAGCTGGGGACTCATCCCTTGGGCTGCCAGAGCACTGGGGTCTCTGCAACCCCATTATTTTTGTGTCTCGAGTGCCTCTACCCCGAGGGGACTCAAAGCAGGTCTATTTCTGTAGATTTTATCCCAAGTGAATCAGAAAATCTCCATGTGAGTTGGTGGGAACGCTGCAATGGCTGATACAGTCCATATGTTTCTGCTGAGCTGGTGGCACCAAGATGTTATTTCAGAAAACAGCAACTCTTAGCTTTAAGCATGGAAAACTTACGTTTGGGGGACTCTATTTTTACCACTCTTATCACTGTTCCTACCACTGATTTATTGACATGGGTAGGGAAAATGTTCCCTGAATTGGAGCTGTTGTGATGCCAACACTGAGTTCATGTTGCTTTCAGCTCTTAATATGGAGTTGCTGTGTCCCATTTTATCTGGATTTCAGCTACAAAACAGCACAGGCAGCTGAGGTGAGGGAGCAGGGAAGGTGACTGGCTGGTCAGTGGTTTGCAGTGAAAATAAAAGGGCTTAGTTTGCCTGATTTTTCATTTGGGAAACTGTGAGACTTCCCCAAATTTGCTAAAAACTTCCTACCAATGCCTGTGGCATTCATGGAAAGGACAGTGAATTCCTGAAGTTCCCCAAAATTTTGGCTTGAGAGTTAATTCTGACTTAAAAGCTCCTTATTTACTATTCCTATATTTCATCCACTCGTGTCAGGGAGAGCCCAAGTGCTCCCACGCTCCTCAGCTCAGCCCCTGCTTCCCAGACTGGAATGGAGTGAGTGCCAGATGCCAGGCAAAGTGAGGGCTTTTTGGAAAATGCACAGCAGAAACCTGGAAACAAACCTTAGCTGAAGCTAAAACTTCACCTGCTTGTTAGCAAAGGAGTTGTTGATGTTATTCATGATGGAGCAAGGGATTGATCACCTCAGCTCTGCCTTCCTGGTGTGGCCTCTCTTCACCTGCACAGGCTCCTTGTGTAGGAAAGGCAGCTGAGGGCTGCGAGTCCATCCTGACCAGAGCCACAGAATCACAGAATATCCTGATTGGAAGGGATCTGCCAGGACCACCCAGTGCAAGCCCTGGGCCTGCACAGACACCCCAACAATCCCACCCTTTGCCTGGGAGTGTTGTCCAAGCCAAAGGGTCTGAATATCCAGCACAAGGAGCTGCTCTCTCCTGGCTCAAGGTGTCCCTGGGCAGTCCCAGGCTGTCAGAAGCCAAATCCAGAGGGTGTTAATCCTGCTCTTACCATCAGCACTGCCCAGTGCTGGGATTTCCTCTTCCCCCAGGAAAGGGCTGGGTAGGAGGCGGACACAGGTTGTGCTCACTGGAGCTGAGGCAGCCCTGCAGGAGTGAGAGGTAACCCAGCACACCCTGAGCTGCTCCTGCACATTTCTTCACCTTTTGAGGGCTCTGTGCCCACTCAGGGCAGGCTCAGGCTGGAGCTCAGGGCAAGGTTCTTCCCCCAGAGGGTGCAGACACTGCCCAGGCTCCCCAGGGAATGGGCACGGCCCCGAGGCTGCCAGAGCTCCAGGAGCCTTTGGACAGCGCTGCCAGGGATGCACAGGCTGGGATTGTTTGGGGGTCTGGGCAGGGACAGGGGCTGGGCTGGAGGATCCTTGGGGTCCCTCCAGCTCAGGATGTTCTGTGATCATCTCCTGTTCCATAGGACAGCCCAAGCTGCAGATTCCAGCAGCTCCATGAGCACGGGACAGGTGGAGCTTGCCAGGCTGAGCACAGCAAGCCCAACGAGCTGCAAGGGGCAGCTCCAGCAGATGCCAAAGGCACCGTGTGAGCTCAGGGACAGGAGGGGGTTGGACCCCAGCTGCCCATGTGTGGGATGTGTCCCCTGGCAGGGCAGGGCCTCCTTCTCCTGGGGATTGCAGTGACAGCAGCACAGCCTGACCACAGTACAGGACTGGAGCTGTTTCTGTCCCATTTTGGTGTCCCCCCCAAGGGGCTGAGAGCTCTTTGCTGGGAGAAGGGAGTCAGGCACATCCACACTCCCCTGCTCTGCTGTTCCCAAGGCTTTGCACTCCCTTCCCAAATGGAATGACACTGCTCACACAGAGTGGGAGCTGCTGCTGCCTCCCGTGCCAGGTACAGCCTGTTCCCTCCTGCCTTCCCATCCCACTGGGAGCACTGAGAGCCTCGATGGGGAACAACACCATCGTTGTGCTGAGCACAGCTCTGTGTTGGGTCTTTTGTCTTAGGGTTGCTCTTCTGGAGAGCATTAGATCAAATTCTCATGGACAATTAGAACTGGGAGAATATTAACAAAGGAGAAAATTATGCATTGAACATTTTGCTTGCAAAATTCACTGAATAAATTATTCAGATTTAATGTGGAAGAATAATGGAGGAAATAATTGAATAATGAAATATCATAAAATTAATGGACTATTCTATTAATAATTTTACATCTCAGTCTAATACAATAGAATGGGGAACAAGAAGAAGAGAAAAAAATAATTTGGCATGTTTGGATGAAAAGAGAGCAATGGCTCTGTTTGTGACACCGCACAGAGCATTGCCAAGAGCTCATGAATTTATCATGACTCCTGTGCTGCAAAGTGCCTGTGCTGAGCATTCCAAGGCCACAGGCAAATCTGCAACTTCCACCTCTGTGATGACACAAAAAAAATCCAAACTATCACCTGAATTTGGCCCAAACACCACTTTATAATACCCAGGGGTTTGTAGGGCAGTCTCAGGACTTCCCAGACTCTTCCCAGTGGGAATTTCTCCTTCAGGAGATGATCTAGGTATCTACTGTGACATCTTGGGGATGTGATATGTTTGGGCACCTTGTGACTTTTCAGTGATGCTGGATGAGAGACATTTCCCACCTGGTTTTCCTTCCAGACACCAAGTGTGCAAAATCTGAAATAACTCAAAGGAATTCTCCAAAGCAAGGCCAAAATCTCACTTGCCATGAGATTTGGGATCCCACTGGCAAACCCTGGGGAAGGTGAGGTGCTGCCAGAGCACCTGCTGCCCTTGGGAAATGGAAAGTACCCTCAGGGCTTGCTGAGTGTTGGACTGGGCAGGTTGGATTATCTCCAGAGATCTGAATTTAGGGAGATGAATCCCACCTTGGAAGACTCAACATCTCACCAAGACCCTTTAGAGCAGCCACAGCAAACCAAGGGTGGGATCTGACCACCAACCTCTCATCCCTCCCATGGCTTCAGGGCATCCCCATCCTTGGATTTTGTCCAGTGAGAGGGTTGCAGGTGCTGAGTTTTCCATCATTTCCCCCAAAGCTCCCAGGGAGGGGGCCCTGTCTGGTCCTGCAGCCCCCCCAGGCTGGCAAGCTCTCCCTTCATTGCCTCCCAGAACTGATGAACCCACAGAGGGTCAGAGTGTTCTTTAGCAATGAACTGAGCTCCAGAGACTGTAATTTGTCTTGTTCATGTTACAGCACCAAATGAATTTCCCTGTGTTTAATAATCATTCTAAAAGCAGATCACAGAGCCGGGAGGGAGGGCGAGATTGTATCAATCATTTGTTTTCCAACTCTTTCAAGGAATTTCCTACTGTGTTTAATTTCTTGCTGCTAAGTCCTACATGAGCCTCGGGAAGGCGGGCACTGTTATTATTATTCATTTTTTAATCATCAGAGGAAACTATTTAGCTGCTCTAGAAAATTAACATGCTTCCAAATTCAGGAGGAGCCAACATCTGGGAAAATGCAATTTTCATGGACGCTGTCATATTAGTCTAAGTGGTATAATTTAGGACAGCTTCATTTAGGGATTTTTGAAGGGAATTTAGCTAAAGCCCTTGGATTCATGCTGCAGAGAATCACTCTTGGGCCATTTTGGGACTGGGCCATTCTCCCACTTTGCAAATGAGGCAGATAGAATTTGGCTCATCTGGGGATGAAGCAGCATCCCTCATCCCAGGTTGGGACCAAGGAAGTGCCTGCCAGGTACAGGCACAACCTCTGCTGCTACAAGACCAAACTTCTGCTCTGTCCCAGCTGGATAAGGACAGGAATTAGAAATACCCAGTGAGAAATAGTTCAGAAAACAGAAAGCAGAGTAGGATTTGCCCTGATTAAGCAGGGGGGGGGGGGGGGGGGGGGGTTAGCATTTGCACTGAAAACCAACTGAGCTTGAAAGAATTGTCAAAAATCAGTGCAGACAAACATATTCTGTGGGGAAAGGCTGCTTTTGCCTCCTCTGCCTGAAGTCCTGTGCTGGCACAGCTCCAAGGTCGGGCTCTGGGGCACACAGGGAAACAGCTCCAGGCGGGTTCTGAGCGAAAACCCCTCCCTGCAGCCGCGCCAGGGATGCACAGCCATCCCCTCCCTTCCACGGAGCTTTCCCATATCAGCTGGGCCCTTCCCAGGGGGAATTTCTCCTTCAGGAGATGATCTAGGTGTCTGCTGTAACATCCATGGGCATGTGATATGTTTGGGCACCTTGTGACTTCAGTGATACTGGATGGGAGACATTTCCCACCTGGTTTTCCTCCCAGACACCAAGTGTGCAAAATCCGAAACAACTCAAAGGAATTCTCCAAACAATGCCGAAATCTCACACCTATTGGAAAACTATTAAAATAACAATTAGAGATAAAATAAAATAACAATATAAAATAACAATAAATAAAAATTAAAATAAAATAAAAATTAAATAAAATGAAATTAAATAAAATATAAAATGAAATAAAATAAAATTAAATAAAATATGAAATAAAATTAAATAGAATGAAATCAAATATAAAATGAAATCAAATGAAACAAAATAAAAAATAAAATAAAATAAAATAAAATAAAATAAAATAAAATAAAATAAAATAAAATAAAATAAAATAAAAT
>VZUI01001549.1:0-35440 GCA_013401135.1 Cettia cetti
CCCTGGGGATGCAGAGATCCCCCCACAGCCCCTGGGGATCCCTGGGGATGCAGAGATCCCCCCACAGCCCCTGGGGAGGTGCCCAGGCTGGAGCAGGTGATGCCTGCAGGGGGCTGTGATCCAGTGGGAGACCCAGTGGAGAGGGGGCCCTGCTTCCAGGCTGGAGCAGCCTGTCCTTGGAGCACTGCACCCCTGGAACAGTGACCCACACTGCAGCAGTTTTGGGAGGGCTGCTGCTGGTGAGAGTGGAACCAGGCTGGAGAAGTTCACAGGGAGCTGTCTCCTGTGGGATGGACCCCATGGTCTCACAGGGGAAGGGCTCCTTCCTCTCCCTAAGCAGTACAAAAACATCTCAGGTGACAAACTGACCAAAACCCCCACACTCTGCCTCCTTGCACTGTTTGTGGGAAGAAGGGAGGATTTGGGGGCTGAAAAGGTGTTTTCAAGGGCTTATCTTACTTCTCATTTTCCTCATCTGATTTTGTTAGTAATAAACTCACTCTGTACCTCTAAGCCAAGCCTGTTTTTCCCTTAGAGTGTTTTCTCCCAGCCCTTATCTCAACTCATGAACTCTTCATTATTTTTTTTCTCTCCTCTGCCCAGCTGTACCATGGGAGGGTGGGTGAGTGACTTTTTGTGGGTGCCTGGGGTTTGGCCAGTGTCAAACCACAACTGGTGTTTATCATAACTGAGGTTTCCTACTGACCCTCACAGCTTCTACACTGGCAATCTCAAGAGCCAGAATTTCATGACTGACCCACAAAAGAAGATGGAGAAGCTGAGGAAGAGCACACTCAGGACTCTGCAGACCTGGACACAGCTCCACATATTTCACCTGTGAACTTGGAAAGTTTCCTTTACTTTGAAGTCTCTTACTGTAGAAAGGGAAGAGCATAGCAGTGATAAGGAGACTTTAACTCAAGCTCATGGCCCACTCTGGAATTGCAAGACACAAACTGGCAAGCAACTACCACTAGCATGATCCTGGCATAATTAATCACAATGTTCCCTTTTTCACACCAATTTTCCTAGCTGTTGGCCGGTTCTGAAAGCTTTTTGATCCTTTAGTCAGGAGTGAAGTCTAACCTTCATATTAGTTCAGTTCTTGAGGTGTTTGCAGCCATTTTCCAAAGGCTGCCAGTTGCCTGGAAGCAAGATGTGATGACCATTAACTTATTTAATAGAACCATCATTGTTTTCATGTATGGTACAACCTAACAATCAAGTTGTTATTATACCCTTTCACTGCCTGTAAGCCTCTGTTCTTAAGTCACTCTAATAATAATAGCAAACTTTTTTCCCCTAATATAGGCAAAATCCCATGCAGCTTCAAAGCCCTGCCTTGCTCCTCATGTTTGAATAGACAGTAGACAGCTGTGTCCTACCTGAAGTCTCATGATCCCTTGACTGCCTTCTCAAAGAAATAAAGGAGCAAAATTACATGTGAGAATTTTGAAGATTTATTTATGGTGTGATTAGGAAGCACCTGAAGTTCCTTAGATGAATAAGGTCTCTTGATTATGTAAGGTTGACAATGGTTTTACAATATTTCTTATTATTTATGTTTGGATTTAAGTCATCAGTTTTGGTGTGAATCCTGTAATAACACTGCCTTTGGTATCTGTCCACAAGAGGTCTCTCCCTTGCTGAAATTCATTAGATGTTAACCCAAAACCCTTTAATAAGTCAGAGGAATTTTCCAGAGCTTTTAAAGAGCTAAACAAAAATTAAAAATATTTTCAACAGTCCAAAGCAATAAAATGTTTGTGCTCACCTATTACACACAACCAAAGTATTCATGACAAAACTTTTGAAATAAGGATGTATCTCAACCTTTGAAAAGTACCTATGACAAATTTTGGGAAAATGTCCAAGTACCTTGAAGGTGGTCAAATTTCTAAAAGCTGCACTCCTTTCTGCAGGGCTGTTGTGGTACAAACGTCAAGAAAATAATTTCTACATCTTGTGTACTAGCATCATGTCCAGAAGTTGATTGCTTCCTTCTGATGAAGATTTTAAAGATTAATCATTCATTTTGCATCTTTTTCTTTTTCCCAAGGCTAGAAAAACCATGCTTTCAAACAACCAGAAGACAAAATTCTCCCCATCATTTCCTATGCCTATGGCTTTTATGTGTAAAAGCTAAGACAAATGTTTTAAAAATATGGTATTTTTTCTTCTTTCCAATTCAAAATTTTGGATTCAAAGGAAAGATTACCTGCCTCATTTACTGCAATGGTCTGCAATTAATCCTACTGTTTGAATTACTAAATCATTCTTGCTGCTTCCTTGAAGGAGACAAAGAAGATCCAAAAGACATGACATAAGCTGAAAAAAAAATGGACCAACTTAGGCAAAATGAGATGCAAGTTTGTTTACCACAGCAAGGCACATCTTCTAGATGTTGTATGTCTCAAGGTGATCAAATTCAAAATGAAGTCAACAAAAGAAATGATGAACTGTTCACTGATATTAGGTCATAAGTCATCTATGTCCACCATGGATCAGAGATTACCTTCAAAGATTCTCCTACCTCAGTGAAGTTGTTAAGTGTGGGATATTCCTGTTAGGGAGTGGAGGGGCAGAACATGACTCACAAAGATGACTTAACTCAGACTATGTCAGTAAATTAAACAGGGACAGAATGTGGGCACAGGGCATTACCCCACAATCATCTGTAATGTTTAAATATCAGCAAGCTCTAATGGCAACTAACACTCCATCAGACAAGGCTGGAGTGTGTTCTGAGGCCAGCACAGCCCTCCTGCACTCTGTGTTGCAGGGAAGGACAGCAGCTACAGGACAGCTGTGCTGAGCCATTTCTTCTCAGGGCCAGAGATCAAGGCCCAGTCCAATTTGTTTAATAATAAAACCGTCACTATCAAAATCTGCCATTTTTAAAGAAGTCTGGCCATTTACAGAAACACCATTAAGTCTTCTTCCTCATGCTGACAAGCCTATATAAGGAAACCTCAGGAAATTGGTTAGTAAGTGGGCTTCCCTGAGCAGCTGCATTCTGGTTTAGTTGTCCCAGGGCATGTGGTTAAAATAGCACTGCTGCTAAAATCCTGTCCTTGGTAACAAGCACTTGGATCTGCAGAGTCCTCACCATCAGTCCTTGTTCATCTGCTCAGAGCCCTTCAAAATATTGACACAGAGGGTGAAATATTGTTTTGTGTCCCATTCAGACTGCGGGGGACATGCTTCCCAGCAGTAAAGGCTGCAAACAGGAATTCCTGTGCCAATGATGTATGGCCCCTCTGGGAGACACAGTCCACCACGGGACAAGGTAATAATACCACACGTGCAGACAGATTCAGGAGAACCCAACAATGTCAGCCTCATGAGCATGTGTTTACTTTCTTCTGCTCCCAGTGAGAACCTGGATTACTTTCCAGCCCTGGAATCAGTGGCATTCCACTGACAGGAGCAGATCAAGCCAGCATTTTCTAGAATATGAAACTTGTCATTCAGACATTGTCTGCCATCCTCTGTATAGTAGATTTTTTTTAACTGAATGAGCCATTCAGCATCTTGAAGTAGTGGGAAGAACTAAAATCACTCTCATCTGTTCTCATCACCATGGAAAGAAATCCACAAGTCCAAAGCTGTTCATGACTGGTTCATGGTCAAGGTCATCATCTTACTGGTGGAACTTTCTTCCAAAAATACTCTGAAGAAAGGTATGACTATGTTCCCTTCCAGGCAGTGACAGACAAAGACAGTAATAAAGATGGAGGGCAGGGGACAGATTAATTGCAGATGCCAACAACAGACATTTTTATTCTGCTATCAAATGCTGGTATCACAGGCTTACAGATCTCTTCATCCAGTTGTAAATCAAAGTCATGTTAACTTAGAACACTTAAACAAGCTGGAATTATAAGTACCCTGAGAGGATTAACTTCAAACCTATCCCTTTGGACCACCAATACTGAAAACCAGTGAGTCTGACCTTAGGCCATGATGCTTTAGTAAAAGCTGAAGTCTGAAATGTGTCTGAGTTTCTCACTCATCTGTCACTATAGCACTCATCTCCTCTTTTCATGCAAAAATAGTTTCCTGGCCAATTACTCAATCAAGATTTTCCACCCTTTTGCATTCTCCCCTCTGCCTCAGCTAAAATGCAATGTGACAGTCTGCTCTGCTGAACAGGGCTCCATTCCTCAAAGTGAAGGACAAAGCAAACACTTTTAACAGAGACATGAGGTGCAGGCAGGAAAAAACTCTTCATGTGCAGCAAACCAAGTCTAATGACGTTCAGGGCCAACCCTAAATCGCCTCAATTCCACACCTTAGAGACAAACAGGAGTACCTCTGACGTCTCACCTTGAAGTATTCGGCTTCACAGGTGGCATTTTTGGCAAGATGTGAGTCGCACTCCTCGCGCACGTTGGCAAATTCCACCCCGTCGGAACAGGACTGCTTCTCCAGCTGGCTGCGGCAGCACTGCACCTGGGTCATGCTGCCAGCAGGGAAAAGAGGGGACAGCAATCACAAATGGGTCAAGAGCAGGTGATGCAAGATTTGACCATTAGTACTCGTACCAGTTATGTGGAAAGGGGTTTCTGTGGGAACACTGTTACAAAGGTAATCTCTGGGAAGAGGCAGATTGTCCGTGTGACATGTTTAATACAGTTTCATTGCTGAACTGCCTTGCAGTCTGTCCTCACTTTTTTAACCAAGAGGTAACTTCAACCACACCTGCCTCAGGGCTCAAGGTCTTCAGGGCAGCATTCTGGCATGTTTGTGACAGCTGGGGGCTGGGGAGTCTGATGGAAGGGAGAAGTCAGGCCCTGGATCTTGTGAGAGCCTGCAATCCCAGTCTACCCTCACACCTGCTGCTCCAAATCAACAGGTATGGCATGTGGAAGGAAGATCAGAGCATTGTTCTGCAGGACACGTGGAGATAATGGAGAGAAATGAAGATACCAAGGGAAGTCACAGTGAGAAAGAGCAAGCAAGGGGAAAAGAAAGACAAGGGAAAGAAAAGTATTACAGGGCAGGGAGCTGCGGAGAGGAGACAGGATAAAATTGTGCAGGAAGCAGTTTCGTTACACTCCTCATTAAATCATTCTATTTTATCTCAATTCAGTGAAAAAGCTGGAAACTTGTTCCTGCAGGGAAAAAAAAATCTGCACAAGGAGGCTTCAAACCCCTGCAGTCTGGTTGCTACTGTCATGTGAATACAAAGCCCAGTGAAGACCTCTCTCCCCTCCACTTCTATGAGTTACTCTGCTTTGCTCAGTAGTTTTGTGGGTAAAGCTCTTCCACCACTACCTTCTGTTACAGACACTGGGAAACAGAGAAAAAATACCCTGTACTCCTAAAAAATCCTCTATTCCATGGCTGGAAATTTTGATAATATCAGGAAGAGGAGCAGGTTAGTGGAACTACTGAACTACTGGCTTCTCCCACCATCACCTGAGATAAGTGGCTTACCATGCATCCCATCTGGAGCAGCTTTCCTGCTCTCCAGGACCACAGGATGATCTTTCAGCTCCCAGGCAGTATGAGGAACTCCCTCAGCTCTAAGGCCAGGCAACCAAAAGCAGGGGGCATGTGGGTACTGGGCTCAGTTTATGCATCTCTGTGCATGGGGGTGAGGCCAGGTTGTCAAGATACATTCCTGAAGATTCCAGTTACTATTTATTAGATTGTACATGGGTCGCTTGCAACTCAAACCACTCTAGAATTCTACAGTTCCATGATTAGTAATGGTCTTACTGTAGTGTTCTCACTTGGACAAAAACAATCATGATATTTCAATGCATATGAACAAAAACCAGGATAATTTCATGATCAAATTATTCAAAAACAGACTCTAAAATCATAGCAAGAAGTTAAGCCCAGGACAGTAACTTTATTTGGCAGTATATTTGAAGTTTTTGATATCTGATTTAGTTCCAGTTTGGAAGAATATGTAACTTTTTTGTTGCTGAAATTCCCTCTGAAGAAGAATTTCCATTCCCTGCCCAGCTCTGGGGTGGTCTGACTTTCAGAGCTTTGGAAGCCTCTAAAAACTGAACTCCAAGCCCAAGAGTGTGGGAGCTGAGACTTTCCAGCCTCTTTACCCCACCAGATTCTCTTGAGGAGCTAGATATGCTAGCCACAGACAAGCAAACAAATAAACAAACAACAGCAGTCTTTCAGTAGATCTGTTTGATTCCTGGTGTGGCTTTGTTTTTTCAAACACAAGCCAACTCTGTGAAATCTCTGAAAAACATGCAATTTCAACCAAAACAAGAAACTTTCTTAAAATGTTTCCCACAGCTGTATTCATAAGTCATGTGGTCCAACCCAACTGTAATAAGGAATTAAACATTAATTGGATACTAGATTAAAATACCATTTGTTCATTCTGAGACAACAATAAAATCACACTTCATTGCCCAAATCCTACAGCCAAGTTGCACTGAATTTTTTCTGAAAATAAGAAAATATTCACAATATGGCAGATATTGTATAACACTAAATATTGAACCTTTAGGAACATAAGACCTCATAACTGATATTCACTCAAGATATTTCAGATAAAATCATGCATTTCTGAAGGATGAGTTTTATTCATGGCTCACTAGTGCGCAAAAATCACCAAGACATTTAACAAATCCTTATTTGTTGTTTCAGTTGTTGATCTAAAAGTTACTTCACTATTCGATAATTTGGTTTTAAATCAAATTGAGAAATCATGTTTTATATTCTCACTTTTACTTTCTGATAAAATTTAACAAATGTGGCTGATTTTCATGGAGTTAATTTCCAAATGAAAATCTACACACCCACTTACATCCACATTTTCACATTTATTATTTTCCTGTCTAGAGGATACACTCCTAAACCAGCACAAACTTCATAATCATCTATTTTTTATTTCCCTTATTTTCATAATAGCATTAAAATTTAACTTTTTTCTGAAAACAATGTCTTTTTGATCTACTTTTATTACCCTCTATCTCTCTCATTCTACTTCCTTCAAGCTATGCCAGTGCTATTCATAAGTACAGTGGAAGGTCTCAGGTAAAAAATCAAAATTAAAAAGAATGATTTTGCAAAAACAAGCTATCCAGCCTTACATTCTTCAGTCTGCATTCTTGCAACACTAATAAATGTTATTCCTGATGTAATTCCAGAAAGGCTACACATCGTTAAAGGCATGCAAACACCATGTGGAGATAGACTGTTTCTGGCATGGGAATTAAATTCACATGCTAAGAGCTCTATGCAGGGGAAACTCCTCACTTAGAAAGGAAGAAGAGTTATTGGACAGGTTGAGTTCCAAAAGTAAATGGCAGCTCTTTCCAGCTGCTGTGAGTTTAATCACACCACAAGAAAATGAATGAATGGGAAAAGGCTCACTGTGATGACAGCCAGAGATATTACTCATTAAAATTCTACACTTGTATTTACTGAGTCACAAAGACACAGAGATAAACACTGACATTGTCCAGAGAGATAATGCAATGAGATAAAATCATGTGTAGGGCAAGAAATCTCAGTAAGAGATTGCAGACATTGGGCCCAGAGCCTTGTTTCAGCTTAAACACAATGCAGCAAGAGCAGCCAGAGGGATCTTTGGAACTTGTGAACTTCACACAGGGTCTGGCTCACCTTGTGCAGGACAAAAAAGTAAGTATGTCTGTAGTTTGAACCACACCACACACTTACTGAGTGTAAGTGTATCTGTAGTTTGAACCACACCACACACTGACACAGCTGACAAGTCCCTCAGGAACCACAAGGGACTTTGGGAGAAGAATACTGCAAATGTGCTGGAACCCAGAACTGTCACCTTGTTTCCAGGATGCACATGCATGGCAGATATGAGAATGACAGGGCTGGAAACCAATTCTTCCTTTACTCTGGAAGACATTTTCCCTGTGAGAGTGGTGAGATAGTGGCACAGGCTGCCCAGAGAAGCTGTGGCTGCCCCATCCCTGGAAGTGTCCAAGGCCAGGTTGGATGGAGCTTGGAGCAACCTGGAACAGTGGAAAGTGTCCCTGCCCATGGCAAGGGTTGGAACTGGATGATCTCTGAGGTCCCTTCTAACCCAAACCATTCCATGATTCCATGATTACTATGGATGTATTTTAAATGGTTGGGAAATGGCCAAGGGGTGCAATTCTAACTCAGTAAGGCAGCTGGTTCCTCACACAAACCAGAGACTCTAGCAGTAGGCTTCCTTTGAGGGAGGGACTGAATCTGAGGCACCAATAAGTTATTACTATTCTAAACAGATGATTCAAAACCAGCATGGAAATTCGTGTAAGGCATATTGGGGAAAGGACTCACATCCATTCTCTTCTTTGTTGCATAGTCTCTGCAAAAAATCCCTTTTATTTCAGGAACCTTATCAAACCTGCTCACTTCAGAATGTGTTTTCTCCTTATATTCACCTGCTAAACTTGCAAACTGAAGCTGAAATACATAAGGCAAACAACCTTCTCTGGCATCAAGTGATATATGGCTTTCTATCCCCCCACTTTTCTAGAGCATTCAAGTCAGATGGTCAACACTGCACTGCACTGGATGGTCAGGGATCCCAGCTGGGGTTTAAAAAAACCACAGGAATGCTGACATGTGGCCCCCAGAAGCTCCCACTTCATGCAGGAATCTAAGCAGGAACCAAGTTCTTTTGAAAATCTGTGACCAATAAAGCATCCTGTTTCTCAATCCTATATTCTCACCTGCCTACACCTCAGCAAGGGCAATGAAACCAGGTCTGTTCCTGTCTTTGTGCAGCAGGAATAAATGTAGAACATCACTGTCACTATCCTCATGTGCCTGCAAAAACAATCATGCTTCCTCAGTGCTCATTCTGGCTCCAGGTTACATCAGCAACTAGGAGCAGTATTTGGCCCTGACCTCTGTGTCTGAAATGGCATCCTAAAGTGATTTTTCTGTACTTCTCAGAGATATGCCAGTTTGCAATCATAACTGGAGTAAAATTATATTGATGTTTAAAAAAGTACTAATTTTACTTAGTCATTTTTAGAATGAAACCAAGCTTCAGGGAGAGAATGCAGTCATGAATAAATGCAACCAAACTGAGTTTATCTACTTAGGGTTTTGTCAAGATGTGCTCATACCTCTCACAGAATTATTTCACTAGGATAATTTTCTAAACAACATCCCAGTTATACACAAAAGCTAGATGAAGTATTAGAGAGCTTTTTTTCCAGTTTCTATGAAGTCCTAGTGAGTCTCTAAAATAAAAATCTTTTGAAGAATAAATTATTTATAGCAGAATCTCAACTCACATTAATCAAATGATGATTAAATCATTAAGATACTCACTCCCACATTGTTCAATAAACTTGGTTTCCTGTTTTTCCTGCCCCTGTTTTCTCTGTAATTCTTATGACTCTTCAAGTATTTCCCAAATTGGCATTTATTTCCTATCTGTCAATTCTCCTGCCTAAGAGACTGCTTTTGATGCCAGTATAAATGCAAAAGTCAGAAAACATGGATAGACTTCCCTGGAAGACACATTCTTCCTGTAATAAAGACCAACCCAACTTCTACAGTTACCAGGGTTAAATCACTTTGCAATCCATTTGAGTAGAGGGAAGCAAAATAAAGTTTTTTGAATACAAATTTCTCTGTGAAACTACCCCTCAAACTACCAGTTGTTAGCTTCACTAATGAAAGACAACAAGTGCATTTAACAACAAAAATAATGCAAACTATCATTGACATAAAAATTACAAATGCCACAATAGCATAAATGGGATGCAGTAGAATCAAAATCTTATTTAAACATTTGCCTTCATTATTTCACTTAGTAGATTACCAAACAGAAATTTCCTATCAATTCTCAGTAGGATTAAGAAATCTGTATATTAACTGAAGGGTTTCTACAGCCAGATACATTTCATAGAATCATAGAGAAACAGAATGGTTTGAGTTGGAGGAGACCTTAAAGCTCATCTCACCCACCCATCCTGCCATGACCAGGGACACCTTCCACTATCCCAGATTGCTCCAAGCCCCATCCAACCTGGCCTTGGATACTTCCAGGGATAGGACAGCCACAGCTTCTCTGGGAAACCTGTGCCAGGGCCTGACCACCCTCACAGGGAAGAATTTCTTTCTAATATCTAATCAAACCTACCCTCTGTCAGTGTGAGGCCCTTGTAAATAGTCTCTCTCCATCTTTCTTGTGGGCTCCTTTCCTAAGCTGGACTATCTAGGAATCTCCTTGAATCACTCCCTGGGGGAACTTAAAGCTAAAATCAGCTAAGGGCTGCAGAACAATTACCTGTGTAGCACCACAGAAGGCTGCCTCATATCCACAAATGTACTTATTCAAACCATAGATGAGTCATGTGCAGGATCTGCTGCGTTTCTTTACAAACCTTTGCCCAGAAATGCTGCCAGATTCACAACCAGCCTGGTGACATTAGTGCAGCCACACTGAGATGTCCTGATTGCAGCCAGAGCCCAAATCCCATGAGCAGAGCACAGTGGGAAAACCTCTGAGGAAGAGGCAGTACATGCCACATGGGTTAGGGCTGGGTGAATCTACACTAGACTGACAGCAAAAATTAAATTACTTCATGGATGAAAAGTTGGTACTCAGGAGGTACTCCCCAAGGCTACCTATGGAGTTGAAAAGCTGGGATATAAGAGTTGGGTGCTTCACCTTGTAAGTTAGCTTTAATACTGTCATTCCTATGGTTTCACATTAGAGTCTAAACTATGTTTTAATATATAATACGTAACTCTGTACCTGCATTCTGTAGACTCAGGTATTAAAGGCAGAGAAGCACATATTCTGTTTTTATTTGCCCATTCAACACCCTTGTCACAGCATTCTTCCACTGACAGATCTGCAGAAATGAGGAAAGAGAGAAAAACACAATATGCTTAATACAACCTGAATATTACATCTGCCAGTTAAAAATACCCAACCAAACATAATCAAGTCAGTTTTTCCCTCCCTGACTTACACACAGAACAGGGCACCCATACAAAAAGCAGCCATGGCCAAACAAAGCACCTGTCGGCACCTTGCAATAAAGACCAGTGCTGGAGGTTTTCCTTCCCTGGTGAAGCATTTTCTCCTAACCTTCCTCACAAAGACACAGCCTAGTGACTGATACACTGGCAGAAACCAGTTCAGATAGTTCTACCAAATAAAAGGATCTTTGGGGTTGCACTCCTTTATAATCAAAAACAGCAGTAGCAACCAGCAACCTTTTAAAATCCTGAAGAATACAGGATAAATCAAATAACTGATATGAAAAACAGATGAATCTCATTACAAGCAAATTTGCAGAACCATTTTTTTCCTGAAGGTTATTATCCAGTTAATCTGTTTTCAATTTTTTACTCAGAAGTATGTCTGTAAATGCAAAAGTACTGTAGAGAGGAACCAAAAGGTATATGGTATTTTGATCACTTAACACATGAAAGAAAAATTAATCCTGTTACCAACTTATACCAACACTGAAACTGAGGGGAAAACCACAGTGAAGATAATTATTTGTGTAGAGTATATTTTTGCAAGCTTCTAATTTAATAAAACTGAATACTGTTAATGAACTGAAAAGCACTACAGGTTTGTTTCATATTCCAAGTGCAAAAGTTCACTGCACAGCAGGTGCATCAGAACTTGGAATAAAACATGAGTCACACTTTTCTATTAATTATTTTGTAGTCTGAACACTGAACAGCTCCTTGTGTAACAAATATGCAAACTTTGTAAAAACCCTATCTGGTTATCCAGAGGGCCAGCTTTATAATGATTTCTCTCTGTTTCCTAAGTTTTTTGACTGATGGCCCTGACAAGTTTCACCCATGAGTTCTGAGGGAGCTGGATGATGATATTGCCAGGCTACATACAATGATCTTGGAGCTCATGGGGAATGAGAGAAGTTCCTGAAGGATGAAAGAAAACAAGTGTCTTCCTGACTTCAAGAAGGAAAAGAGACAAGATCGGGAAACTACAAGCTGGTCAACCTCTTATAGAATCATGGAATCATTCAGGTTGGAAAAGACGTCTGAGATCATCAGCCTGTGCTGGATCCCCACCTTGTCACCCAGACCAGAGCACTGGATTCATGTCCAGCCATTCCTTGGACACCTCCCAGGATGGGCACTCCAAACCCCCGTGGGCAGTCCCTGCCAATGCCTGATTAACTTTTCAGTGAAGAAATTCTTCCTGACGTCCAGCCTGAACAACCCCTGGAACAACTTTAAGACATTTGGCCTTGTCCGGTCCCTTGTTCCCTGGGAGCAGAGCCCGATCCCCACCTGGATGCACCCTCCTGTCAGGGAGCTCTATAAAGTGAGAAGGTTCCCCTTGAGCCTCCTTTTCTTCAGACTGAGCCTCCCCCCAGCTCCCTCAGGTGCTCCTGATGCTCCAGACTTCCCCAGCTCCGTTCCCTTCTCTGGACATGCCCCAACCCCTCAATGTCTTTCTTGTAGTGAGGGGCCCAGAACTGGACACAGGACTTGAGGTGAGCCCCCCCTGGCCAGTGTCAAGTACAAGGGGAAATCACTGCCTTGGCCCTGTTGGTAAAACTGTTTTTGATACAGGTCAGGATGCCATTGGCTTTTTCCCACCTGTCACACTTTTCTATTCTCTTGGAAGGTGATGGAGTAAATCCTTCTGGAAACAATGTCCAAACACATGAAGGACAAGAATGTTCTGGTTGACTGGCAGAAGTCAGCCTGGATTTATGAAGAGTATATCATGCATTAAGCATGAAGATTAATCATATGATTATTGAATAATCTCACAGAGGAGGCTAGTGTAGCAGATGAGGGAGTTGATGTTGTTTCTCCTATAACATCATCAAGACAAACTGACAATGGATACTTTAGGTAAGCAGACAGTGAGGTGGCCATGGGGAAGCAGTGCACCCTCCACCAGCTCACAGATCACACAAGTCTGGCAGGAGTGGCTGATGCACCAGAGAGTTGTGCTGCCATCCAGAGGAGCCTCAGCAGGTGGGAGAAATGAGGCAACATGAACCTCAGGAAGCTCTGCAAAGGGAAATGCAAAGTCCTGCTTCTGGGGAAGAATAAGGCCTATGCAGCAGTGAACACTGAGGACCTGCCAGCTGTAGGACAGCTCTGCAAAGAAGAACTTTGGTGTCCTGGTGGACTCCAAGCTAACAGTAAGCCAGCAATGCACTTTCCTAGGAACAGAGACCCACACCATCTTAGTCTGCATTAGACAGAACATTGGCAGCCCACGGAGGGATGTGATCCTTCTCCTCTGCAGAGGGCTGATGAAACCACATCTGAAGTGCTGTGTGCAGTCATGAGCTCCCCTGCTCAAGAAAGACATAGACTTGCTGTACTGAGTCCAGTGCAGGCCTCCAGACAATCCATGCACGGAGTACCTTTCATATGAGAAAAGACAACAAGAGCTGGGACTCTTCAGTCCAGAGAACAGAAGGCTTAGCAGGGGGATCTGATGGGTTTCTATAAATACGTGAGAGGAAGAGATTAAGAGGGAGCCAGACTCCTCTCCACAGTGTTCACTGACAGAACAAGAGACACTTGACACAAATTATACCATAAAAAGTTCCATCTGAACATGAGAAAACACTCCTTTACTGTGAGAGTGCCTGAACTCAAGAGGATTTCAAGAAGTCCCTTCCAACGTAAATGATGCTGTGACTGATTACTAAATGAAAAATAAATGAGATCCTCCCATCTGCTTGTTGCACAGTGGAAGCTAAATCTCATGTACTTGTTTTTTACGGAGAAGATGAAGTACAGAAGAACAAAATGATTTGCCCAAATTACACATCAAGCTGGTGGCAAAATAGGGAGCACATATGATTGTCTCATCCTTAGTTTTTGTCCAAGCACATCTGAATTCAACACATTTCAACAGGCAACCACATTATGTTCAAGACTACATCTTCACAAATTACTTTCTGCAGTTTTGTAAGGACAAGCATCTGTCTCCTCTGGCTACAGCAGTTACAAAGCCATCATTCTCAGGTGCTCCTGATGCAGGGCCATTACAGCCACCCTCCAGCTGGCTACACACCCACCTCCTGACTTGTTGCAGCTATTAACATTAGCTGGAATATTTAAACAGTTCTTGATCACTCTTACTTTGACCCACATCAGATAGAGTTTGTATCTGCTCAGCTGGCAGATATTCACATGTGGGGAAGGCAAAAGCAGCTGAAAGCACATAGAGAAGGTAATTCCCTCCAGTAGTTCAGGGGTTTCTTTTGCAGGGAACAACCTATATTCCCAACTAGTGATTATAATTCAAAGCAAAAATTAAAGAGTTGAATGAGATTGTAGAATGCATCAGTCATTTTGGGGTAGGTACTCTTAATGAAGTTATCAATTCTACAGTGCAAAGCTCTGTAGTATTGCACAGAGTTCTGGTTTTCCCTGCTTAGGAAAGATTACATCAAAATGAAAAATGTGTAAAGATTAGGAGGATGATCAAAGTCCTGCTAAATGAGGAGAAACTAGGAGAAACAGACCATTTTAGGCATAGATAAATGAAACCTGTGAAAGGACATGGTTCTTGTTAACAAATATTGCAGTATTACAGTATCATTACAGTAAACAACAATCAAAATTATGGGATCAAGTAAACAAAATATGTTTTAGTAAGAAAATCATTATACTTATAAACAGAATTACATTTAAATGGTAGTTTATAACAGTGCTCTGTACTCTATGACCCAGGTCATTCTTCTAGTCTTACCCAAAATAACGGTCAAAATTCTGTCATTACTAAGTCAAGGCAATATTTCTCTTGAATCTCTCAGTGTGTCCAGAATTCATGCCAGTGACTGAAAGCTAAGTGCAATTTATAATGCTTTGGATTAAATCAGTCTAGTAAATAACTCTCTGCCTGAAATCCATGCATTTGTGTCTAAACTCTTCTTTGGGAATAGGGACCTTATCTGGGGCCCTCTGGCTGACAAACATCATATGCATCACATTTCATACAAAGGATTACAAATAACCTTATTTTCAGTGCTGCTGTCTGCAATCAATCTTAAGTGTGTTGAAAAATGATACACATTTAACTGAAATGCAGAGCTGGCTGTAGGTTTTTGCAGGGCTTTGTACAAATGAGTCTTTAGCCAAGTTCCTCCCCAGAAGGACAATCCCTGGCTCTGGACACCAGCTCTTCCCTCCAAGCCCTGGCAACACACCTCTACTCCAACCGAATAACCCAACAATGCAAAGCAGGCCAAGCTAAGCAAGCTTGTCTGAAGGAGTGCATCCAGACAAAGAAGGATCATGGAGAGTTTGTTGAAGGAGTACTGAAGTCCAGGCCCATTGTTTTGGTGACATCACAATTCATATCCTCTAAAGATCCTGCCAAACATCTCCTGAGAATACAGGGAAGTGAAAAACAAGCAGTAAAAAAAGCACTCCACCCTCAAGGCCATTCTTCTAAAACGTAACAATTAAACAGTGAAAAACATTTTCTCTTGGCTTTGCAGTTTGGTTTAAAAATGATAATTCACAGGCAAATCCCTACTCTTTCAAAATCTCAAAGTGTGTGTCTCACATATTGGGTGTCAACTTCTGATTGCACTAGAAGTGATTTTATTTGGGCATTAAGAGTTGCTAATGATTGTTTAGAAACAGGACAGACTTACCACCTCCCAGCTGCAGCTTTGTTGCTGATTCAACTGTACACACGTGCACATTCATGTGGCTCCCAGTTGGATATCTCTAAGCAAAAAGTTCATCCTGAGGCCATTTGTGCCTTCTTACACCCTCTTCAGGGGACCAACAGCACAGAGGGGCTGTGGCCTCTCTGCAGCCCCTCCTAACTATGAGTTGGTTCTGCAGGGTGGGCAAAGAATCAGGTAGTGGGAAGCAGAAGGTAGAAACCACTCTGATTATGACATCTCAAGGAATCTCACTGAAAAGAATGGGTTTTTTTCTTGACTGTAACCACGTCTCTTACTTCAGCTGGTGGGCTCCTGGCACATCTCAGAGCTGCAGTGCCAAGGATGATCAAGTAGGAATGACAGTACTGCTTCACTGAACCTGGTGCTGCAACAATTTTGCAAAGTGCACGTTTCATGTAAATCAGCCAAAGAAATCTCAGGCATCCTAAAGACAAAGCCTTTATGAAGGTGACAAAGTCTTTATGAAGATGACATCATCTATGTTCAGATTAAATATGCCCTTTTATTTGGAGGGAGAAACTCTACAGGAAAGTTGTAACATGAGAGAATACAGTGTCAGATCCACTTTGTAAAACTGAGGAATGCTGGTTCAGCTTTCTGGTATCATAAAACAGAAAAATATGAAGATAAACCAGAGCTCTGTTAATAGGGGAGCATGTTAACTTCCTTTTCATCAGATACAGTAATTTTGCATGCTGACTCATTCAGAAAATCCCAAGTTTATTTTGGATAAAATCCAATGCAGCTTTATTACTACTTTGTTCCTGTACAAAAGCATGTGCAGCAGGCACCCAAAAGAAATTGAGCTCTATTAGTATGGTAACACATAGGATACCTGTCCTAAAGGATACCTGGTGTATGTTGGATCCTGAGAGAGATTTCAGGAGTCTTGGGAAGGAGACAGCAGAAACACAGCTGGAACTAAGTTCTCTAATTTTACAGAAGATGTCATGAAGAAAATCTATCAGAGGGCATGATTAAGGTCAAAAACATTCAAACATTATGTGTGCATTATGCATGTATGCTAGTTCTGAATTATGTTTACGCAGACATGATGTGTACAAGCAAAGGCTGTTTTAAATAAAGGTAGTTTGTTAATTTTAACAGGATTGCCATAACTTGTGGGAATTCAAAGCAAGAAATGAGGCTAATATCTGCATAACCTTAGACTTCTATGATGTAATAATTGTTTATTCAGCTGCTGCAGTAAATATTTTTTGCAAAAGAAAGATAAGCTGAAGAACGTTATCCAAAAGCCTGATTCCTGGAATGAGAACCCCTGATTTTTTTCTTGTGCAAATTATAAGCAGAAGTAAAAAGAACTGGATAAATTTCATAGCAGTAGCACTCCAGTTAGATCAAAAAGGGAGATATTTTTAGGTAACAATCTACAATAGCAGCTATTCTGCACAGTTGCCTCTAATGGAAAGGTCTATATGCAGTCCAGGATTGGATAGCTGTTCATTATTTGGCACTGATCTATGGAACAGTTACCAACCTGGTGGTGAAACCAAACCAGAGGAACACCTGAGCCTAGGTGGGCTCACCAAGGCAGTGGGATTGCCCATTCTTCAGGGCAGTCAATGATGTGACCCTCAAACTCCTCGATTTCCCAGCCCACATAACCAGCTGTAGTTGGGTATGGATGTGGAAGTGAGTCCAGGTCAAGGGGTCAAAATCACACTTCTTATTAAGATGTTTATAATCCTTTAAGAACATGAACTGATTATGTTTGCAAAATGTGGCGCAGATCTTGCCCTTCACTCAATTCACTCTGTAAGAGGCTCAGCACTATGGAATGTGAGATAACAAAACATGACCATCACTTCTCAGCACATGAGGATACAGGCAACAGACCCTGTGAGAGCTCAGCACTAATCCTACAAGTTTCAGTAACAGTATGTCATGAAGAATTTTTGGAACTTGTGATTACAACAGGCATACACTGGTTTAGATTTCCAGTAAGAAAACCACTTTCAACAGTCATTGTGTACTTTTCTGATAAAACCTCTCTTGTTCTCTCCAGAAAACTCTCTCACTAGTGAGGCTCATCCATCTAACTGCCAGCTGGAAAAAACTCCAAATCTACTTGCAGCATTTGATCCTCAGAATGACAGGCTGCCCAGCCATAATACTGAGTCACATTCTTTGTCTTCCAATCTCCCTTTGTATCTGCATTCTCACAAAACTACAGCAACTGCATACCCCTTAAACCAAGGCTCCCCTTTGCTCAACATTCAGGGCAAAGAAAGTGTGCCTGATCTACTACACCAAATACATTCCTCCTGAACAATGACACCTGGCTGTTAGCAGATGGACAAAGTCAGCTGCTTTTCTAGCAGGGACAGCAATTAAGTGCTGGCAGCTGCTATTTGTACTCTTGATTTTTTGCTCTTCTTACAAGAAGAAGAACTGTGGAAATGCTGTCTCTGGCAGTGCAAACACACTGACTGGCCACTTAAGGCATTGAATAGACTTGGAGACATGTTTAGACAAGAGGGAAGCCAGCTGACTTCAAAGGTCCAATTAGTAATAGACTAGCACGACAAATACAGCTTTGCTGGGTCTTCATATTGTGTGTAAACCTAGGGATTGGGCACACAGAGTAGGGGAAAGGGTGAAGGAGACCTGAAAACATGAAAGGAAAATAAGTACAACAGAAACTCTGGCCCCATGATTCCCTGAAACAAATAGTTTGAACTGGAAGAAAAGGAGCAATGCAGGAGACCATTACCATTCTTTGTTTGAGACAATGCAAGTATGTGATGAATCTCTTCAAAATGGAGTTGGAATGAAGATGCCCCTTTTCCATTTTGTATGAAAAGAAAACAGCAAAATGAATAGGAGCTTTTCTCTTTCTGCAGAGAAGTGCTGGTTCACCTTGAGACATCCAATACACCAAGATACTGATGGGGTACAGTGAACAGACACAGCTGAACAGTGGCACTAGTAATCTTTGGACAGTAAGACAGTCTTAGTCATTCCACTCAGTTCTTCTTACAGGTTCCCTTAAAGACTATGACAGCCTGAACTTCATAATAAAGGCAAAAGAATTGGAGCCAGGACACCCTCTCTCCTAACACCCACAGCAGCAGGGGCCAGGAGGAATTCTCAATGCATATGTTGTAGGATGCAAGGCTGTGTTCTCACCAGCTCTTTCCTATCCTGCTCTAGTCCCTCAAAGAGAATCCATGACTTTGGGCTTCTCTCCTTCAAGTGTGAGGGGTCCTACTGGAGCTTTATGAGCTGATAGACAACCACTCACAATTCACATGCAGTGAAAAAATGACAACTCTCTAAACATGTTTAAAAGGTTTGAAACTTTACTTTCAGATGGATTCTCAGCTGAGGGTGATTATTTCAGGGCAGCTGAAATCACTGAAGAAACCCAGTTAGCACAGTAACTAAAGCAGCAGCACCCTAAAGGAAATGCCTGGTATGTTAGTGTGTTTTGTGGTTGGTTTGAAAACAGCCAACATTTTACTGGAAATTTTTTAGGTCTGGAGAACACTCATTTATAGGGAATGTGACTCTGGTAGCAGCAGCAATGGCCATCACACAGCTAAGGGGATTTTTCAGATACAGCCAAACCCCATTTTATGAGATATCTGTGTGCAGTTTATAAAACAAGTTCTTAAAACCTTCCATGGCAATAGCTGGTGAGGAGGACAGGCTTCATGGAGGCAATGCTCCAACATCCATTATGCCCTTAGTGGGGAAAGCACATGCTTTACTGCAAGGTTTTTATCATGTCTCAGGTATTAAAAAAAAAAAAAAAATCTTTCTGAAAGTAGGCAACGGGCTACTAAAAATTAGAAAAGACAACTCCATCTATTGCATGAATAAGGCATCATATCTATATCTATATCTATATCATCTATATCTATATCTATATCTATATCATCTATATCCATATCTGTATCTAAAGAATCCAGACTCACCAAGATGACATGGAAGGACATACAAAAAAAAAAAGAACCATAACTGGAAGAATTGCAACTTCTCTGCCTGACCAACACATGCTAAACTTTGCCCTTCACTCTTCCCCCTGTGAGAAAATCATGCAAATAATGAAATAACTTCACAGGATGTTGATAGGAAAAGTGCCACTTAGGGCTTCCTCATTTAAGAGCAAATTTTAATCTTCTCTTTAATCTTCTCTTTCTTATTTCAAATAATGAAAAACTGTGTGATTAGAAAGTTTCATTTAGGGTATTAAAATAAACCTATTGCTAGTCCTGTTCATTTATATAAAGACCATGACCCAAAATGTACTGCAGCAAATGAGTCTTTAGGTAGACCTTAAAGAGTTTTGGATTGAGTCCAAGTACATGTATATATCCAAAATAAGGCCACTTAAAAAAGGATAGAGAATGTGACAGAGAAGCGTGTCTCAGAATATTGAACATATATGCTCAAGCATTTCTATTGTCTTAAAATTATTTCTATTTCTATTGCTATTCCTGTAAAATGATTATAGGAAAAATATTTTCACACTGGGATTTCTGTATTTTCATCTGACTACAGAATAACAATTATACTTTTATGTACTGCTAAAGTAAAATATATCTACTCTGTAAGCAGCAGGTTTATTGTTCAATACAAAAAAAAGATGGACAATGATGAAAGATTCTGATATTCTAGTATTGCCATATTTAAAGAATAGTCAGGAAACACTAAGCAGATGGGATAAAATGTATAGCACAAAGGGTCAAGGTTCAAGTATGGAAGGAACCACAGACTTACAGAGCAGGAAGTAAATACAGATTATTTTTTGCATATAATGATATAGCAATGCTTTAGGGAAGGCTTCATTTTAGAGAAAACATTACTAAAACTCTTACATGAGCCTTTCCTCATTTTGAAATTATCTATATTGAGCCATAAATCAGTATCTAGCTCTCCCAGATTCTCTGACTAAGCATTTATAGTAAAGTTCTCAGTAGTTGAAATTTAGTCAGTGACAAGAGCTAAGATAGAAGGTGGCAGTATTTCCAATGGATGTACTGCAAGTAGCATTGCACATTATATCCTTCCAAAGCTTCACAAATCCTTGGAAACACCCTAAAAAGCTGGAATATACCATATAAAGTATTTCTACATCTGTACACTTCAACACTGAAAAAATATCTTTTCTGATACTGCTTTCTTTGTTACTAAGATGAAAGTCTCAATCCAGATTTTGACTAGACTCAAAAACGAACCATTTATTGGGGAATATACTGCACCCTTGTGCAGCATCACTCATTTGTGGTGCTACCATAACCCAGAAAACAATGTACTTCCTATACCTGTGTACTCAGTACCCAAAGCTACATCAGCTTTCCTTGAATGAAAAATGTAACAGTAATTTGATTAACTGAAAAGAGTATGAACGAAAATTCCTGAGAATCTTGAAATTTATTTACTTCTTAAGATACAGCAGCACATACTTCAAATCCAAAAGGCAATTTCTCAAAACTTTGATGTCTGAAGTAGGTTATAATAGGTACAAATCAGAGAGAAAGTACTCCTTAGTGCTGGAGAAAATAGAAATATTGCTTGCTTTAAAACATGAACAGAAGAAACTTCATGAGCTGCCTTAGCCAAGGATTTGTTGGTGTATTAAGGAGACCACAAGCTTGGGAGCTGCTTAAGACGTGCTGCATCCTGTTGATCAGAGAAGACTTTCAACACAGTTCTGGACTGTCCTGTGTCTTACCAGAGGAGAAATAGCCTTCCCAAGTCTGATAAACATGTGACTGTCACAATTTTCCCCTCACTGTACACTCTGTCACTGTAAATCACCCAGTACATCAGCTTAGTAGGTCCTTGTCTACTCCTTCTCCACTTATTTGATATTATTCTGAGCATTTCTAAGCTAATTTTTATTCACAAAATGCTATGACCTGTAATTCTGGCCATTTTTCTAGAACTCTTCACTGATCTGTACTGACTTTTTCTCTCCTTTTCAGGTTTATTGCATGTTGTGGCATCTTCCTACGTTTTCTCTCTTGCTCCTGACAACTCCTTCACAGATTTCTTTGCAGACAATTTTTCTGCTCTTTCTTACCCTGCAATCTTCTCAACCTTCTGCTTCCACTTCTACATCTTATCTTGGAGCAATGCTATCTAACCTCCCAATTTAACTGTGTGGTGACTTAACTATTAAAATCTCACCCCTGGCCTATCTCCTTCCATTGAACCTACACAAAAACATGAGTGCCTAACATTTCCAGAGTGCTTACAAAAACTTCTGCCTATTCTGGCTAAAATTACCTGCTTTCTTTGTTATTTCCTAACTTTACTCATTTCCTTTGCTTCCTGTAAGTGTCAACCATCACTTTCTGCTACATTTTCACAAAAGCTTTTGTTCATTTATCTCTTTCCTACTAAACCACTCTATGTTACCATTAAAATTCTTGCCTCTGCCCTGAAGTTGTTTTATTTGGATTTCAGCTCTCTCTTTCTTGACCTTCTCTGTTTCATCTTTTATTCTCTACAGATATTTTACTACATCAAGTAAACCCAGATTCTCTGCTTACTGAATTAATTTTACCACCTACTTCATTAGAAGTATCCATAACTCAAAATCTTTCATGGTCCCAGTTAACTATTTCAGTCAAGTCCCAGAGGGTGAAAGCCCATCTTTCCTTTCAGAAAACAGTAATAGAAGTATTGTAGAACAAGTTGGTCTTAACACAACTATTTATTGAAAACACATGTAAAGTTGATATGAAACTTGCAGAATGGGCTAAAGTAGGATGACAAATAAATAACTTTTGAAAATGTATTGACTTACTCTCAGATAATGCCTGAAACCTAACAGAACAATATAAATATACTGCAGTAACTTGATAAGCTGGTTTATGGGGGTTTCTCTTGGATTTCACTAACACGTCTGCTTTCAATTACACAGATGAAAAACAAAGAGCTTTAACATCTTGCTCTTCTGATTGCAATAAAATGTCATTTCTGAAAATGGCCTTTTAAAACAAAACTCAACTAAAAGCTAATTTAGAGGTAGCACTCATGCTTTAGAACTGGTAGTATGTGATTTTTTGGGGCAGATTTTTTCTATGATAGCATGCAAGAAAGCACAGATTTAGCCTTTCATGTGTCCTACCTCCACCCATATACTTCTTATAAATGCACTGTTATAAAGGCACATGTAAAAATCATAATCTTAAAATAAAACTCATTCCACAAAGTCAGTGGAACATTTTTTTTTATTACCACAGTAAGCTTCCCCTGAATAGACATGTTTCCAGATGTTTAGTGAGTTAAAACTGTGCCTGTAGTACCAAGATGCGCCAAAGAGAAAGCTACAGGATGAACTATTAATACACTGACTGGCCATGGTGATGTAATTCATCTTCTTTGGTTTATGGCAGTTGATATGTGTTAAATAATGCCATGTTTACAGTAAAACAAAGTTGCATCATGAAATGTTTTAAGGTTTTAAGATCCTTACTCTTGCAAAGAATGATGTACGTACCTAAATTCATGTGCACTGGGCAGTTCCCCTGAAGGCAGTCCCTTCAGTTTCTTCAGAATTAAGACGTTAGGAGCTACTGATGATTTGATGGTTCATTAGTAAGGAAAAGCAATTAAGAAAACTGATGGTAACACATTCCGAAGAAAATTGTATTTCATAAATACGCCCTCCTAGTAACTTGGCAATTGTATCACTAAAGCACCAAGAGCTCCTCTTTGCTCCAAGGCCCCTTATTCCAGACTGCAGGGAAGCACAGGCTCTGCCCCAAAGACTTCAACAACATGACCTCACTACATAATTACTTCACTTACCTCCCAAACACAAATTATTATTCAATAGTCAATAATTATTTCACCCAAGTGAAGTCAACTCTTTAAATGTTGATCTCCTGAACAAGGATCCTCATCTGCTTTCAGACATTTAAGTCTAATTTTATCCAGTGTACTGTTAAGTTTAAAGAAATAGAAATTCTCGGTCAAATTAGAGTATGGATTCTAATTTGGGAATAAAAACCTGATATACATTTTACTGCCAAGTTTTATGCTAAAAGACTTCAAAAAGCTGAACTTAATCTAATGACTTCCCAGTTTTCTAAAAAGTTATCCAGTAACTAAGGTTAAATGTACGGTGGTTACAAAGTGAATAAGTGAATTTTTTCATGTTCTAAAATAATGCTGAATGCTTAAAACTACTTAAAAATTTTAAACTCTCTCAAAAGCCAGAATTTGCTGATACACTCTGTTGTCTAAGGCAAAATAGGAACTATATTGATTCTGGAGGTGAATGGTGCTCTTCTGACCATCTTATCCTGTCCCTTTTTAAAAGGAATGCTACAATCTCTTTATCAAAAGCAAGTATTTTGATGGATTGTGACAAGTGCTCTGCTATATGAAAATCCAAGACTCAAGAGTGAAGACACTGTGATAGTAACAAATTTTTTACTTCACCGGCTTTTGTCTGCCTAGGCCAGAGACCATGTGTCTCCAAGTACTTGCCCGGAGTGTAATGAATCCTCAATGGACCCCTTGGGGTTACCCTAATGGAAAAGTCACTTACCTGTTAGCTGTGATAAATTCATTATCACCATAGGACAAATACCTTCTTTGTCATCTCCTTCAAACTAAGATTTGCATGAGATTGCTACAATGAATTAAGTTCACATCCTGTCTTCACACAGTACTAAGAGATCAGGGAAAGTGTGCAGTACAGAAAAGGAGTCATGGCCCAGATCCAGATCCCTGCTTTCAAAAGCAACCACATCACACGATATCATTCATGAACGCTCCACATTTTGTCTCCAAAAAGGCCCGCATCCTTTGCTTCGCTATTCCTCCCGCTCCTCTGGGATTCCAATTAAGTGCTGGTGCACTTCCCCATGTTTTTCGGGTGCAGTTGTGTCTCCGGCCGATCAGAGCTGACAGCTCTGCTGCCCGCCGGTTTCGGACCCATCACTTGGCGGTGCCACCCCCGGGCGCCTCTCGCTGGGAATAAGGGGCACCGTGCGGTGGCCGCCCCGACAAGCCGCTATTCCTGCGATATCCACCGAGCTGCGCTGGATCCCGGGTGGGGATGTCCCTCGGGCGAACCCACTCACCCTTTCCCCGCGGCACAGCCCGTCCCGGCAGAGCCTCGTCCCGAACCTGCCCGGGGGTAGCGGGACCGGCGCGGGCAGCGGCGGGGTCGGTGCTCACCACGCCTTTCTGCTCACTTGGACGTGGCAGCGGCGCTTTAAAGCCTGCCCGGAACGTCCCGGGACACGGGGAAGAAGGGGGCCCCAAGGGGGGCCCGGCGGCCCCATCCTCCGGCAGCGCGGGGGACGCCCGGGGAGCCCCGCAGCCCCATCCGCAGCAGCCCGCGGGCGGCAGCGGGTCCGGCCCGGGCACAGCCCGGCGGCTCGGGGCGCTGGGAGCCGCTCCCGCACTTACCTTGTCCCCGGAGGGGAGGCAGCAGCGCCAGGAGCAGGAGCAGCCGCAGCGGCCGGGCCCCGCCGAGGTTGTCCATCGGCGGGGAGCGCTCGCTCCGAGCGGGTCTCGGCTCTCCTGCGGCGTCCAGCGGGCTCCCCCTTTTCGCTTGCTGCCGCCGCTGTTATCCCAGCCGCCTGAGACCGGTTGGAAAAGAGCTCGCAGGAACCCCCCACTCGGTGGGCTTTACAAAGATTTAATTCAGTGCCTGCCCGCTTAATTATACAGCCTGCAAGTGCTCGGCGGAACGGAGCCGTCACCGCGGCTCGGAGGCACGAACCCTGTTGCTTCTGATACCCCGCCGCCCCCACACGCTCCGAGAGTGACTCCCTTGAGCTGCAGATCCTCAGCGCGAACCTCGGCCCGGCGTGACTGATTCCGCGAAGAAGTGCAGCGACTTCTCTCGGTTCCAAGAGAGCCACAAACAAAGGCAAGGCAAAGCAAAACAAAACAAAAGAAACCACCTAACAGAGGTTTAACCTCTAAAGGGGAGATATTCAACCCCTCTTCTAAGTCTTTCCGTGGTTTTTACCCTAATACATCTTTTGTCAATAAAATAAGACCCTAAAAAGGAGATTCTAGAGTCTTTCAATGAAATTCAGTGGGGAAAATAAAAATCCCTTCTTCCCTCCCCCTCCTATTAAGTAGTCAGGATGAGAATTTCAACCCAAATGCGGCAGCACTGTTCTGTCTCCCCTCCCTTCTTTTTTCCTTTTTTTTTTTTTTTTTAAACCTCCTTATCTTATTTAAACAGGAATACAAACACTGATAGCGGTCAAAGGACCCAGTTGGAAATGCTGTTGCTGAGATCTTTAAGATAATCATAGGGATAAAATTTGCAGGCAAATGGGGATGGAAACACACAGAGAGTTCAACACCCCTGTATACTTTGCCCTCCATTTAACACAAACAAAGAGTTGGAAGTCATTGTGTGTTTACTTGGAGGTTGTGCCACGTGGACTCTGATTGGGCTATTCCTCTTGTAACTAGTCAATAATGCAACTTTTGAGTATCTCTCCTCAAAATGTCCTAACGGAAAAAGTATTTAAGGCAGCAAGGGTTGAATGTGTGTTTTCTTCCACACCAAGTTATTTGTACTTTTCTAAAAGAAGAACATGAATACAGCCATAAGGCCAAGAGTCCAACTATCTCAATAGCCTGTCTTCAGCCATAATTGTAAAGTAGTGGAAGAGCATGAATAAGGAAAACACACGTGATAATTTTCCTGACTACTCTCCCAGCCTTCAGCTCCTTGGAGTTTGGAGCATTTCCTCTGTGAAATGTGGTCTAGGTGTACTTAGTAGCCCTCAGTGAATTTCTATTCCATGAAATGAGAATACAAGAACTCTCCCCATGAGTTCTTGTAAAAGTTTATCATCCAAAACACCCTTTGGCAACCAGTTTCATGGATTTACCAGTGACTGTGTGAAGGGCCATTTCCTTTTGCTCCTTTTGAACCTGGTTCCAACGCCCTTCTGGTACTGCCTCCCACATATACTGCAGAAAGCATTATCCAAGAACTGACCTCCATTCACACACAAAATGCCCACATCATCTTCCTTTAACTGCTTTGGGTGTGGGGGGGTTCTGGTTTTTTTTATGGTGGTGTTTTTTGGGGGTTTTTGGTTTTTTGGTTTATTTTCTCCTCACTGTTTTATTGGGAAGAGATAGCTGGAAAACAGGAAAAAGGATGGATGGCTGATTTTACTGGGGGGAAAATTTAGTTGGGGGATTTTCTACATAAGCATGTCTATTTCTCTTTCTTTGTAAAATGCCCTAACTCAGTTTAAAAGGATTTTGTATCAGTTATAGTGAGACTTTGCCAGTGTGTCATTCCAAGCTCCAAGCTACCATTTTTCATGTATCAGACAGCTGGGAGAGACACCTAACAAAGATTACACCTTGTCTAAAATTTATACCAGTTTGCTGAACCAGAAGAATCCCCTCTATAGAAACTCTGGGTTCAGTTCAATATTACCTTATTTTCACTCACTTCATTCAAACCTCCCTTAATGGATTAAAGGTGGATAGGAAGAACTTCACCCAGCATGCCTACAACAGTGTAAAGTCATACATAATAGCCTGTCCACACACAGAGTCACCCTGATTAACACCATCTGTGGACATTTTTACTCCAGAATAAGAACTCCTTGTTCCTCTTTAGTTTGCCACCACAAACTATACCAGAAATGAGGCAAATTTTAAAAAAAAGTTATTCTAGAAAACATCATGGCTATGGTCATCTGCAGATTTGACAATAGGTTTTTCCTTGGTTTGGGGTGGGGGGTTTTTTTGGTTAAAACACATTTCTACTATAAATTGGCACTCTCACCTACAGTCAGATTGAGAGGCCTCGAGTACATGTGATTCCAATTACTGACCCCAAGCTTTGTAATGAGCTGAGCCATGCACTTCAGGCTCAATCCAGAGGTCCTGGGAGTCAATGGAAAGCAAGGGCTTACGAGAGGAAACATTTTGCATAACCACATTTTTTTTCTTATATCTGTTTGTAAAGGCACTGTAATCTTTTGTGCAGCTCTAAAACAAACAAATTCTTTAATAAGGGTTTTGTTTCTACTTCAGAAGAATAAAAATTGTTTGCAGAAGCTCAGATTAATGAGTAATGACAGCGTAACAAATCATTGCACAAGTCATTTCCAAGGGTCCTGTTGAGCGTAGATACACGCAAGTAGATTGACAAAGAATTTAGAATTACTTTATCAAATCCAGCCATCTATGGCAGCAGGTTCACAGCTCCCATTTGGCTACTTAGGAATTCTTGAGATGGCCTGATTAAGTCTCTATAAGGGCATCAACCTCTGTCTAATGAACAAAGCTGACCCAAAGTCCCAGCTGTTGTGCCTCCCAGCTCATCTCTTTTACTGCAGCTCCCAAAGCCTGATTTTTTTACCACTCCACCTATCTGTCCCAGAACCTGAGCAAAAGAGAGGGAAATGTAATTGTACTGTCTTTCCTGTTTTCAGGAAGAATGTTGCAAGGAAGTTTCTAGACTCACCTAGAAATTGAATCTAACTGTAGATTGCTAACTGTAAAGGGAAACTCCTTGAGCCCTATGGCAAAAAATAAAGCTACATACTGGCTCTTGTTATGAGCTGCATTAAAGATGCATAAAAAGGCCTCTTTTCCTACATAATAGGAAGAATACATCACTGATTGGTACGGATACACAAGGATTAAGAGGATTCATGTGGTTCTTACCATCTCCCACTGTAAATATACTCCACAGTAAAATAATAAAACTCCACAGTAGGTAAATCCACGGCTTATGGAGTACAAATGACCACTCAGCTCATTTCCAAACACTAATATGAGCATGGTACAACTGGTATTTGGCTTCTTTGCTGCCTGGAGCAGGAAAAGAAAAAGAAACTTAGCAGAGTTTTCAGAGATGGATGCACAGTAATCAGTGGTTATTTTTTTAAATGGCCACTGCCATTACAGATAACAATTGCTTGCTTATTTTGAGTCTAAATAAATGTAGTTTAGTTTTTAATAGCTCTCTCTGGGCTTGTTTTCGTGTTGAAGTTGTCACTTTGTGCATCACCACTGATCATTAAAGCCCCTTAGGGTAGTATCACTTTGGGACACTTCATATGCACTTTCCATATCCTTGCCAGGGATTAATTTGGAAAAAATCAGGATGCAGGCACATCCCCATCCTCAAATCCCAAACTACAGAACATCCATACCACATGGCTCCCAGCCTAGGTAAACAAAAGGAAATGGGAGGACTCAAAACTGCACCTCTAAAAAGGCCCACCCAGACACCACCACCAGGCTAGTTATAGCATCTTGCAGCTAAAGGCAGAGCTGGAATTCCTTCTAGAATAATTACTATGTCATTCATAACAATCTCAATTTTAGACTGTTCTTTATATAAATAATATTACATAGAAATACATACATAAGTAGTATTTTATATATATATATATATATATATATATATATGCATATGTATAATTACATGGAGGCCAGTAGTCCAAGCCACTATGCCATTTGCATTTACAAGAAATACAGATGCTTTTATCCAACAAAGGGAATCTACCTGGACTCTATGTTTCAAATGCCTAAAGACTGTCAGAAGAGGCTAGGATTATCTTATAGAGCTTTCCTTGTCAAAGACAAAACCTTTTTTTCCTCTTTGCATGGATCAGTTAAATATTCAAGGCTAATAATATTCATTGACCCATAACCCTGAGTCTTTTTCAATAACATTGCTTTTAAGCATGTTGAGGTTTTGCCTATTTTGGAGTTTGTATCCATTTTTTACATGTTGCCTACATTTTTTTTTTCTCCTGTCTGATTTAGGGAAATAGATACAGCTATCTTGGACACTCAGAACACACACTGGTTGTCCATTAATGTGTATGGGGACTGCTTCTAAGACAAGGGGGGAGTTTATCTGGAGATAAAGGAATGCTTTCATGATCCATATCATTTCCCTTGTGGCATTATTTGTAGAATTCAGGAATAATTCAATCTGACATTCATGGGGCATTTCCTGCCTCTCCTTCCAGAGATGCATCCTCTCAGTCTCTCAGATCTCTCACTTCCCATAAATTTCCTTTCCTCTTCTAAACTTTCTCATGTCCTTCACACTGAACTAGCCTGATGTGTGGATCTGCAAGGTGTTTTCCATGACCTGAGCCCAAGGAAGGCTGGGATCCTTTGGATGAGCTGGAGAACAGTGTGAGTCATGCAGACACACATAGGAGGGGATAATGACATCTGCTTTAGACTCTGCTTGGAGCCTCCAAAAATCCAACAACAGCAGGGATCAGTTGCTATTTTAGCTGCTGTCCAAATAAAATCTCATCATAAAGGGTGGGGAAAATCCATCAATAAAGTAAATGGCTATTCTGGTAGAGGTCATTTCCCCTCCTGATAACCCTGGTAAATCTGAACTCCATCCCCTATCAAACAAAAGTAATGTCCGAGTATGTGACCCAATGATCTTTGGGCACCAGAAAATATACAAGTGAATATTAGACTTTTCAGTCTTGAAAAATAAAAAATAAAATCCCAGAGTCAGTTGTACCTAGTAGCTTCAAACCAGGAGTAGTTTTCTGTTCTTTCATGATCATTGAAGACCTGCATCATTCAGTGCTGTTTCTTGTTTTATGAATTTGCTGTATTATTTACAAGTCTTTTTGCATAGTTCTAATAAACAAGAACCCATCCTACCCAACTGCAAACAGTCCCAGCCTGCCAGAAAACCTTTATCTTACCAGTAGAAACTGTGATTTAAAACAGTATAATGTAAGCAGGCAGTCAGTGAAAAGAGTATGAACACTGATAAAACTCAGCAACAAATTCATGTATACTCATTTCCTCCATCTCCCCCAGTTTCACAGACAGCCTGTTTCTTTTCCTCAGTCTCAGTTTCCTTATCAGAAGTTCTCAAACTTTATTTACTCATGTAACACATCTTTTAGACTTCACAGCCTTGGGCTGAAAGTCTTTGTCCCAGGAACCCAAGATCATTCTTGGTGGCCTGATTCTACAAACACATGTTAATAATACAGTTTACAGGAAGTGTGGCTTGCATTTACAAAATGCTGACACAATTCTGAGCAGTGGCTATAAGAGGGTATCTTAATAAACATGAATTGAAAAGTTATTGTAGTGTAGCAAACTGCTTAGAATAAAAATATTATAAACTTACCATATTTCCTGGCACAATTCCACAGAAACTGGTTGATACCTGGTATGTGTGAAATTTATACACACCAGGTTTTAATTGGAATGGATCAGAAGATCTAGGTACAGCTGCAAAATGCAAATATTGAATGAGCTCCATGTTCCATGCTGCATGTGCCCTGTGGTTCTCAGGACAGCCAGTTTCATTTGTACATACTCCATCATTAGCCACAGCCTATGAGGAGGCTGGCTCAGAGTCTTTGGAGAGCTCCAAGTTTTGGATATCAGTTTTGGATAACATTGACCTTTTCTGTCTGTCAGGGACAACTCTGTCATTCCTTTCTTAGCTCCTGGGTGAGCTCTGGAAGCAGAGGAAGCAAGAGAGTTTAGGTTCCAGCTAAAAGAACTTGAAACAACTAACCCTTTCTTTTCCAGACTACCCTTTCCTCACACTCATTTCTTTTGACTTTAATCTCACAACTGTTCTTTCATACAGTCATAGAGTTTGGGATTGGGTCCATGAGATATTCCTGCAAGAGGGAAGAACAGCCCCCAAGTGAACACATGATAAAAGGACACGGCAGACAGACAGCAGCAACTTACAACAAAGGAGGTAGAAAAAACATGCTCACAAAAATGAACCCCCACACCCTGAAAGTCCTAAATGTTTAGGAGTTCATCATCCAGGAGAAATTTTCTGCTAAACAGCAAGTTTGAGCAGACTTTAACAGACATTCTGTTTCTAGCTCATTCTCTCTGGCTTCTGAGATATCTTTTGGCCAAATAAGGGACCTCTTGTTGCCTCATGTTGTCTGTAGGGATAACCTGATTTGTAAAATGTTTTGAGCTCCATAAAATTAAACAAGGTGCATAAGAATTCCTTGTTAGAAACTAGCAACCTTTAGGCCATTAGCTTCCCAAGATTGTGGTATGAAGTAATTTGGGCCAATTTTAACTTAACTCCTATTTCCCCTGTTTCAAAGCAGCATCCTATATATTCCATATTACAGTAGCATTAGTGTTCAGAATAGCTGTCATATTTTTTCCAAACTTAGAAATGTACAAACAGTCACATTTCCAGCCGAATAGCAGATATAGGCATTTGCTGGATAGTTATTCTGTAATTTGTACTCTACTTCTGAAATATTCCACAAACATACAGGCTGTCATTATGAAGATCTAACTTGTGCATGTCAGTAACAGTTGCATTCCAAGTCAGAAAACAGAGTTCTTTCAAATAGGTGTACTTGGGGGCTATATAAATGGTGTCTTAACTCTCCTGCAGCAGATAGGTTGTATGAAAAGCATTTGCAGAATCATTTACATGCATCCAGAAAAAGAAGTGCCTTTATTCATCTCAGTTTATGCAATATACTGTATTTAATAGCTCTGCTAAAGACAAGTGAAAGCTTGGCTCTAAGGAAATCATTGGCAAAATTCCCACTGACTTCAGTGGGGCCAATGATTCTGTTAACTCTTCCCTACAAGGAAAACCCAGATTGGCTAGGAAGCTGGCCTGCCTCTGCTAAGACCTCAATCCAGACTGCTTACAACTCACTTTGTACAATTACAAAAGCTGTTATTCTTGAGAATTTGCCAAATCCTCAAGACAAAACTAGCATAATAAATTATCCCCAAACTTTTACCCTGGAGTAAAACAAACCTTCTCATTTTATAAATGAAAGCACCTATGTTGACTTCCATATTCCAGTGGTTGCACTGACAGTTTTACAGAAATTAAAAAAATTATTGTTATTTCCAAAAAGAAACTCAAGCTTATTAAATGAACACTGATGAAACACTCTGCCTCCAAGTTTGACATTTCATTAAAAATGCACTAAAATATATAAAATTTGTTGAAATATAAGTATATTGTCTTGTATCTTCTGAAACTATCATAATTAAGGATGATTTATAGCCTGTGAGGAAAGGATAAGTGGATTGGGATTGTTCAGCCTGGAAAAGAGAAGGCTCTGGGGTGAAATAATTGCCCCTTCCAGTACCTGAAGGGAACCTAGAAGAAAGATGGAGAGACTATTTACAAGGGCTTGGAGTGACAAGACAAAGGAGAACAGTTTCAAACTGGCAGAGAGTAGGTTTAGATTGGATATTAGACAGAAATTCTCTGCTGTGAGAGTGGTGAGGCCCTGGCACATGATCCCCAGAAAAGCTGTGTCTGCCCCATCCCTGAAAGTGTTCAAGATCAAGTTGAACAGGGCTTGGAGCAACCTGGGGTAGTGGAAAGTGTCCCTGCCTGTGACAGGGAGTGAAATGGGATGGGCTGTAAGTTCCCTTCCAACACAGACCATTCTATGATTTAAATATATGTCTATTCCAGACCATTTGCTACACCAAACCAGTTTCCTTGTTCCTATCCAAATACAAAGATGACTTCGTGAATAGGAAAAAACCACAAGGAACTGAATTTAATGCGGAACAGAAAATTCAGCAACATTGTTATAGTGCAACAAAACTGTGGAGGGTTCTCTCTATAAGTTATACTGAGGATGGTCCTTATTTAGAGTCCTCTGCTAAGCACACAGAATGCAGATCCATGTTAATGGTCATTGACTAACTCTCTGTGTCCCCTTGGAAAGTCTTTCTAGCTGCTTTTCTTTTGAACTCTGTAAAGTTTCACAGAGGACGTTCAAGTACTGCTGTTCTGATCATGGGTGGAAGAAATTGGACTGTTTGTTCCGAAGCAGCAAAGCTAAGAATAGCTTTAACTTTGCAAGGAACTGCCACTGAAGAAACTGGCAATATTTCTGTTGGAGTGCTGTAGGACTTGTTCCCATGGGATGGTATGTAGCCTGATTTCAATACAGCCAAACACTTCATCATTATTTAACAGGCTTATTAATTTCACTGGGATTACTCATACACCTTAAGTTATATATGCCCTTAAATTCTTTATTGAACTGGGTTATATAAAGTGTCCTAAAAAAAAAGTTCACTCATGTTTTTCATTTACTAAAATGTATGTTGAGAACTGTAGTCTTTCACTATGATTTCTGAAGCCAGCTTTTCCCAGACTCCATCATGGGTCAAAAGAATCTTTTCCACACACTTGCTGTTCGTGCTTCCTTCTGTATTTTCTGACAGCTCACAGAATCTGAGATTCTTTTCACTTCACTGCCTGTCACAGTGAGCTGTTTCCTTTCTTAGTAAAGCCAGCCTTACTAGAAATATCTGTAAATTCTCTTCTGGTTTACTGTTCTGTTTCTACTGAAAAAAAATCATGATGGAATTTTCACTGCCAGATTTTTCTTCAACTAAACATTGAGGAAGAGGTTCCAAATAGTAATGTCAGTATTGCTTTCATATGTCAATCATGTAGATTTTCAAAAGAAAAAAGAAAACTTCCTCCTTATAGTCTGAGTTTATTTATTCTTTGAAGAAGGCAGTGACTGTTCTTTTTAAAGAACTAGCAGTCTTAGCCTTCAATTTCTGTCCAGAACTTACTTTCATGGAGAAAACACAAGAGCATGTTTGCATCTCAGGCAAGTGTATCCCATATTCATTTTCTTCATGAGGGAAGACACAGGAGTAGGGACTTTCAGGAGATTACAAACACATTAACACATTGTCACATCACCACTACTGTTCATTTCGTTTTAGCTGAAAGTCATCTCTTCCAGTCATGGCTCTACATAGTGGAATCACTCCTTTATTTGCTTATGTGGACATTAGCTGGACTCTCCTGGAGGATCTAGCACTGTGAAGAGACTTTTGTAAAACCAGACCCCTAGATATTGCCTTCATATAAACAGCAACTAGCAGTAGTAATGGTCTATGAAATATTAATAAAAGCCTAAAGAATTAATGTGTTCTCTCTTCTTACATTCCCTGGCTCCTCCTCATACAATATAATTAATATTTGGCTTAGACTCTAGATAAAATACTGGAGCTTTAAGGTGTCAGAGTTGCTAATAGCTTCTCATCAGATTGATGGCTTTTCAGAAGAAAAATTTAGAGATCTTTCCTGCTAGAAAGACAAGTTTGTTCTTAAGAGCACTGCCAGGATAGACATGAGACTTCATTGTGTATGTGGGTTCAAAAAGTCCTCACTGTTTTACCAGCAGGATGGCAAGGTCAGAAAGGACTTATCAGAAAGATTTTATCACCCTTCATAATGCTTTCAGCATTACATTAATTTTCAAGCTTATTGTGAATATTCACAGCATTTTCTAATGCCTTCCTACAGTGTTATATTCCACATCACCTTTCCATCCAGACATATGATGAGAGGAATGTCAAAATACCTCTTCCTACATTTTTTTAAACTGGTAAGTCCTAGAAAAAACTTCTATCCTGTCTATGAACAGTCATCCATGAAGCTTCCATTTAAGACATGGCTAAAAAACAACAATTTGTACTTTTCTTCCACCTCAGGCTGATGTTTCATTATTTCATACTTCTTATTCTTTGTGGGTTTTACCCTTTCTTCCCCTTTACTGTCATTTTGAAGAGTGCCTTGGGTCTTCCCACGAGGTGCAGTGCTCCAAGGACAGGCTGCTCCAGCCTGGAAGCAGGGCCCCCTCTCTCCACTGGGTCTCCCACTGGATCACAGCCCCCTGCAGGCATCACCTGCTCCAGCCTGGGCACCTCCCCAGGGGCTGTGGGGGGATCTCTGCATCCCCAGGGATCCCCAGGGGCTGTGGGGGGATCTCTGCATCCCCAGGGATCCCCAGGGGCTG